>CAEFZY010006813.1:0-119365 GCA_903066815.1 Brachyrhaphis roseni
ACAATGGACCACACAAATGACGTTCTACTTTGCACTTGAGAAAATCAGTTACTTTACTAAGAATAAGCTTGATAAATTTTGGGTGGTCTGGTCTGTCTTTTACACTTGGCTGTGCCAAAATGATATCCAACTTGATGGATGGAAAGAGGATTGGTTATAAGGCCATATGGTGAGTCAAACTGATGTTTATGTTGGTTGGTCAATTGAGGGTCTGCTGCAACCCCCCCCCCCCCCCCTTTTTTTTTTTTTTTTTTTTCTACCTTGTGTATATGCCCTTTGGGTTTTTGTCTGGTCTAGGTCTACATTTTAAGTATTTGTAAGTGTATATATGTATGTTCCTTATTCTTCTACACTTTAAGTTTTTGTAAGTGAATATATGTATGTTTCTCGTTCTCCTGTTAAAATCAATAAATAAATGTTTAAAAAAAAAAAAAAAAAGGAATATATTTGTTGGCACCGCTGGTAAAGATGTGTGAAAAGTTTTAAAGTAATTAGCCTCCTATTGCCAAAGGAAAAATTCAAGATTCAATTTTGAAAACATTTATTCACAGACCAAAACCGTTTTTAAAACAATCACCTGTGAAATAATTACTGGTATTCAAGAAGTTATGAATGATTAAACGACTAACTAATGACATCATTTCTCATTTATAGTATAAAAAGGGTAGTACTATATATTATTTACTTTTTTTTTACTTTAAATGATGTTATAAACTTGTTCCCTCATCAAAAACATAGCTGGATA
Organism: Brachyrhaphis roseni; assembly: GCA_903066815.1. Lineage (NCBI taxonomy): Eukaryota > Metazoa > Chordata > Actinopteri > Cyprinodontiformes > Poeciliidae > Brachyrhaphis > Brachyrhaphis roseni. The sequence goes on from CAEFZY010006813.1 coordinate 746, forward strand.
ACAACTGAAGTTAACACAGTGACTTGAATGCACTATAAAATGAAACTGACTGAAAAATACATAATACTGCCCCTTTAATTAATGCTACTGCCTTAGTCATGTACCACACAGAAGCATACTTGATAAAAAAACAAAAATAAAATCACAAATCACACTGTTTATTTGGAATATAAACTGAATTTGAATCGGATAAAAAAAAGAAGAGTCCAGGTTAAGTTTTTGAGGATCAAGTCTGGTCAAGTTTCAGATTATTTACTCCAAATTCAGGTAGAAATAAACTTTTTGTCATAAAATGGATGATAACTAGTGAATCTATTATCCAAGATCCAGGAAGTTTTTAAACTTTGTGAGATGAGTAGAGCATCGTATTTATATTTCCCAAAGAAACAGAAAGTTGGGGAATAGTAATAATAGCAACACTAGAAATACAGGTCAGAATAGAAAAAGTTTAACATAATTGAAATCATTTTTACATGTTTTGACCAGGGATGCCAACCAACGTGTTTGCATCTATATGCATGTTTTTCATCACAAGTTACTTAGCTCAGCAGGAAATGTTAAGATAAAGTGCCTTCATACCCAGAACATTGAGGTTGAAATGCCGTCTGCGTTCTCCTGCACTGTTTGATGCCACACAACTGTATCTTCCAGTGTCTCCAACATTGGCCTCAAAGATTAGGAGGAAACAGCCATATGATGTGATCTGCTGTCGTCTGTCAGGCACCAACAGCTGTCCGTCCTTCAGCCATTTAATCTCTGGTGGAGGGTTACCTGGCAATAAATTTAAACAATTGCACAGTTGTAGCTTACATTACAAAGTATCTTTTAGAAGGAGAATGTGTAATTTACCTGATGCTTCACAGGTTAGAGTGATGTTTTGGGATTCTCTTACTTTAGTATCCATGACCGTTCCCTCCTTCACAATACTTGGAGGAACTGCCAATGAAACATTCAACTTAATTTTAATTTTACTTGAAATTAAACTAAATAATTATTATAACGCAAATAGGTTATGGTTATAATGCGACTTTCATCTGAAAATCATCAAGAAATCCACTTTCTTCACCTAGAATGTCAAGATCAAAGTTTTTCCTCTCTTCTCCAGCGCTGTTAGCGACAACGCAAGTGTACCTCCCAGCATCCTCCACTGCAGTGTGTAACAGACGGAGACTACGCCCCCCTACAGGTTAAACAGATCATATTAAAATCTGACTCTTTCCCAAAATAAACAGACACCATGCAGGAATACCTGCACATAAATTTGATTCTGGTTGAAGTGCATTCCTGTGCTCTGGAGATAATAACCAGTTAACACTAAGAATTTGGGCTCACAGATGTTAAAACATTTAAAATCCTAATTTAATGAGATTCAAGCCTCATACAAGGTCGTGAGAAACTGCTGCAAAAATAAGCAAATTAACTCAAATCTGTAGTTTCCTGAAATAACTTGCTCCTTCACAAATTAAGATTCATATTTCTAACTTGCTTGTATTATGTTATATATTTCTAACTTTGTTTAGTGAGAAACTCAGACTGCCAAAAACTATTTCCAAGTCATCAATCTATCTGAAATGATCTACAGTAGCCAATTTCCAAATTATTGCAGTTATGTTTTCAATCCTCCGAGTCGTAGGTGTAGAGTCAGAGCACTTCAGACATTTGTCAAAAAACTTCAATTTTGCTGAAGTTTTTGAATTGGTTAATATTTTCAACACTATTTTTCAGCCATATGAATTTATTACAGTCTACAGTCTCATACTTTCTGTTAACTGTAACAAAGTGTGAATCTCCAATGTCTTTTGCTTTAAGGAACTGCACCAGATAAAACAGGCAAACAGACAAAAGGAACGGTCTGATCAATAGGACTTTTAATGACAAAAAGTAAAGTATCAAGAAATTAGGAATGGTTAAACAAATACAAACAACAACAAGTAATATTAAAGCTCCTTTAATATTACTTGTAAGATGAGAAAAACCCATGCACAGTAAAACTCAAACTCACCTGAGACGATGCGCACCAAGCTAGTTGCCTTGACTGGCCTCCCATCCTTCAGCCAGGAGATAGAAGGCAAAGGGATACCAGAAGCCTCACAGTTCAGAGATGCTGGATTCTTCAGCACAACACTGACGTTTTCTGGAAACTGCCCCTGACCGGTTATAACAGGTGGGACTGAACATGATGAGAAAACGGTGGAAAATGATCAACAAGGTAATTATTTAATCAAACTAAAAATCAAAACAAACAAAAAAGGATCCCACAATCATACCATGGACACTGACGTCATGCTTAATGTCTGCCTGTCCTGCCACATTAACGGCAATGCAGGTGTAGCGTCCCGTGTCTGACACCTTAGCGTCTTTAATCCGCAACACTCTGCCCTCGTTTAGGACCTTTGCACCATGCTGGTCCTCTATGGGCCGCCCGTCCTTAAGCCAAGTGACTGTTGGCTGTGGGACGCCCTCTGCAGCGCAATGTAACGTCACACCGCCTCCTTGTGTCACTGTCACATCGTTAGAGTCGTCTTCACTACGTCTGATTGTAGGACGAACTGCAACAGGACAAGGGCGTTGACAATGTGAGAGAAACTGCTGATTTCACATCACTTTGAAATGCATAAGCCACACTTTTTTCTGAATTAAATGATGCAATAATTAATGCAAAAAAAAGCTTAACTATTGAGGCGCAACAACCAAAAACAATAAATAAATATTGCCTTTGAAAGAACGTTATCATCATAATGGAAATTATCGGGCATTTTAATTAATCATGTGATTAATTGGTTATTTGCTCATTGCGACAGGGTTATTATGGAGTATTCTCATTCTTTGTGAAACCGACTTTTGGGATTTCAGTTGATGATAATGTACAACAAAACACATATAAGCAACTTAAAGAACAGATCAATGCAGGATTTGACTTTGCTGGAATATGCACCATAAACTTGTAGGCTATACTCCTTTGAGGTGGTGCCAGCAGAACTGGAGGCTGTGCAGCTGTAAGAGCCTGTGTCTGTTTTCTCAGCGCTGGAGATCTGCAGCTGGCGCCCTCCAGACAAAACCCTCAGTCGTTGGTCTGGCTTTAGGGTATAACCTAAAATATGCAGAAAGCAAAGGTTAGCTAAAGCCCTAAAATGCACCTCCACATACCACAGTCTCTTACAGTGGTTTGTTGACTTGTGCTAGCATAAATAAACTTACCATCCTTCATCCACGTAAGGCTGGGAGGTGGTATACCACTGGATTCACACAACAAAGTGATAAAACTTCCTTCAATCACAGTCATAGGAGAAACCTCCTCAGAGCTGCGGATACTGGGAGCAACTGTAATGACGACAAGACACCTTAAGGAGGCACTCAAATCAAATTAAACTGCAAACAACTGGACTATGATCAGTTTACACATAGGATTTTATAATTTAAAGAAACTAAGTCAGATTTGTTCATAAAAATTAGGCATTTTTAGCATTTTTCTTGTTAGAAGAATTACAGATGAGCACAAAGTTAAACTTACCCCAAACAATCAAGTTATAGTTTTTCTCAGTTTTTCCTGCTACATTGGTGGCTTCACAAGTGTACCTTCCTGTGTCCTGCAGCTGAGCATTATCAACCTAAAAATCACATTCACAGACATATCAGGGAGTTTGGAAAAATCAAAGATTAAACTTCCAGGATTTATGTGATAGATCAAGACAAAGTAGAATAAAATTATGAAGTAGAAAAAATTATGCATTGTTTTCAATCAAAACATCCCCTCAAAAGTTTGGTGTGGATTTGTGCTCAGCCTTTAAGAGTCTGTAGTTTGTGAACCACATTTTCCCACAATTACAAGTTAAGTTCTTCTGGCGTACCTCACATGAAATTTTAGCTTGTTCTTCTTGAGCAATATAGCTCAAGCTCAATCAAATTGGGTGGAGAACTCCCATAAACCGACTTTCTATCTAACCACAGATCTAAACTGGTGTTTCTCAGCCCTGGTCCTTTATGACTTACAGCCATGCATGTTTTAGATGTGCCTCTGATGCCACAAACCTGATTTCAGTGAATGGGTGTTTAACATGATATAGCACAAAATGGCTTGTTAAAGGGGTGATAAAATTATTTGAATCAAGTTGTTCCATCCATCTGCATAGCAACTCTGAGAGCTTTCCTGTCCCTGCTAAAGAAAAGCGGTCCTGTTCAGGGTTAGTTGTAGAGTTAGTTTTATAGCATTTAATATGTGGGGCAAAATGCAAAATTTTGGTATTCTTCCAAATTTTAGTTGTATCCCTGTAAAAGATTTGTGGCAAATTGCAAACTAGACTTTGTATAATAGCTTTTTTCTTGCCATCCTTCCATAAAGCTCAGATTTGTGTTGTGCACGACTGTTACTTTTCTTGCTCACAGATTTTTCTACTGAAGTGGGGATCGCTCAAGCTCCACCAGTTAACACTCTCCTTTTTCAGTTGTGCTATACTCTTAACTTTTTTTAATGATTGATTGAGCAGTGAGTGCTCAGATATTCCAAGTTTGATATATTGTTTTATAACCTGATTCCGCTTAAAACTTCTTCCTGACATGTTTGAGTTGTTCCTTGGCCCTTACATATAATTGTAAATACACTGAGATGAATTTAAACAGAGCTCTGCCCTATTTACTAACTAGGTGGCTTCTGAAAGCAATCGGCTACATTTGATTTATTTAGTTTGGGGACACTGAACACAAATGCACACCCTACTTTTGCAAGATTGTTGTACATTTTGAACACCTTTTATCATGTTCAGTCCACATTACACTTTTGTAAAACTTTGTGTCCATCACATAACATCCCAACAAAATACATTAAAGTCTTTTGTTCTGCACAGGATGTACTTGTACAGAATCTCTAACAAACTCTACCTTGAGTAAACTACCATCTACAGAGACAATTAGACCAGGTTTCCTGAAAATAGGGCGGCCATCTTTTCGCCATAAGAGAGTTGGTGGAGGCACTGCGTCGCTGTGGCAGTGCAGCTCTACTGGACCACCGAGCATCACTGTTGCATTCACTTCCTCACCCTTGATGTTTGGTGGAACTGGGTAAGACATGAGTAAAAGTCACTGAAAAATGTTCCCATGCCAGGCAAAATGTTTTCTCTGTATTTGATTGCTCTGATATGTTGATCATTTTTATCCTTCTTGGAGTGCAAAACAATGTGAAACAAGTTCAAGATTTGTTTGCAGAATTAAACTTGGAGCATGTTAAATTTACAAAACAATTCTGAAACCTAATATCCATTGAAATGGCTTATCTGAATGAAAAAACAGAACAACATGACTCAGGAAACAAAAAGTATCGTAAATAATACCTCAAATATGAATGCACAAATATGTGAGTCTAATGCTATCCAGTTTTTGAAAATCTTAAATGCCAGATGGGGAACATAAGGTAAGTCTTCATCTAATAAAAAGAGTCTAACATCAGACTTAATTCTCTCTCCAACAGGATTAAAGAAAAGAATGCTCCTCTCTTTGCAAATCTGGCCCTGTCTGGTAAATAACTTGAGATAAATATCCTTTGCAGGATGTTTTGTTTCTACACAGAAAGCAGGTCACTGAGAAACAACACAACAGTCTTTTTCCTCAGGACACAGGAAGTCACTCAAAAGATGGTACCAATTAACGCAACAAATCTGCCTCTGTTTCTGAGGACAAATCCTTATTGATATTCAGCAGAACAGTAAAGTTGATGCAAAAACACACATTACCAGTGGTGAATTATAGGCACCCTTGGTAAAATGAGTTCAAAATACTGGTTATCATTGAGACTTTGGGTGTTTTTCAATCTCCTCTGCATCCTGCTAACTATGCATGGTAGTAAGATAAATCCCTTCATGCAGCTCCAATTATTTTAAACTATTATTACTTTGAATGTAGACATGCACAGATTTAAGAGGGAAGCTATTTTCTTATAGTCATTTACAGACTTATGAGGATCAGTAAAGTTTTGATTTACTAATCGGTCCTTGTATCCTGTTGAAGTTGGAGAAATGGAAATTGGTGACATGTCACATACAAACACTAGGAAACAAAGTCAAAGATTTCTCAACACTTAAACATTGTTTAACTACAATCATAGCAATAAATAATTAGTTTAAAATAATGGCAGCATCTTAGGGTGCCAAAGTTTCCATGATAACCAGGTATTGAAACACCTCTTTACCAGGGGTACCAACGATTTGCCTCTGGTAATGTATGTTTTCGAGTCAGCATGAGTCAGAATTTGTTGTCTGAAACAAAGGCAGATTTGTTGTGTTAATTGGTGCCATCTTTCGAGTTACTTCCTGTGTCCAGAGGAGAAAAGTCTGCTGTCTTGTTTATGCAGTGATGTACAAATGTGTTTGCTCCATTCCTGGTTTCTGATCTTTTTGCATGTTTGTCAAACTTGTGTGTCTCAGAACTTTAAATCACTGTAACACAAGTAAACACAAAACACAGTTTTCTTTATAAAAATGAGCAGGTAATGCTTTCTCACCATACACCCTCAGATCATACTCCTTTTGTTGTTCTCCTCCTGCATTGACTGCCACACAGGTGTATTTACCAGTATCACTGACCTGGGCACTGCTCAGAGACAGGACTCTGCCTGCAGATGGCAACTGAGAAAAAACAGAATCAGAGTTGAGCTCAGGAATTTGAGAGTTAATAGAATCTTAGAGAAGGAGGCTTCTGATAACATAATTGTACGGTATTCATAATATCTATGTTGTGAATACAACACCAAAAAGGTACAACAAATCTCACTACTCCCAAATGAAAACCAGCTAGCTAAACTTTTGATTTGTACCTGTATGCCATGTGATACACTTGCCACAGGGCTTCCATCTTTTAACCATGTCAGACTGGGAACAGGAACCCCGGAGGCCTCACACTCAAGTTTTACAGCTTCATTCACCACAGCTGTAACTGTTCCACCTCTACTGGAGATTTCTGGAGGGACTGTAAGTAAAAAGATTGCAAGAATGGTTGGATATGGCGGTTGATAAAGTGAGAGGATTATAACGCCAGCGAAGCACCAACCAAACACTTGCAGACTGTAGACTTTCTCTGCTGCTCCTGCTAGGTTGACAGCCACACATTTGTATATTCCAGCATCAGATAGCTGAGCTTGTTCAATCTCCAACACCTGGCCGCGCTTCCGGATTGGGACAGCAGCTGCACCAGTAAGAGGTCGGCCATCTTTGTACCATGTTACAGCTGATGCATAAAAATAAAGCAGAGAGCAAAATAGAAGCATAAATTGCAATGATAGGCTTACAACTCATTTAGTCAGCTCAACATACTATCTTCCAAACCTTCTTAGAAATTGATGAGAGTTATCAAGTCATTTAATCTAGAAGGCGTGTAAGGATAGAGTCATGGCAAAACATGTATGTAAAATTTTGCAGTATCATTTTAGCCTGTGCAGGTTTTCACTTCTGAACTCATTTTTATTGCAGTGGTATAGTCAAATTGAAAATAAAACCAAACTTTAGAAATAATTGTTAGTGGCAAAATCCAGCTGCCACACGAATCATTAAAATGAAAATAGCTGAAGAAGTTCTTCACTTAATCAGGATTTTTAAGACTTTAATTAATTCTTTAATTTTAATAAGGTAATAAATATTAACAAGATGAATTAAATTATTAATTCAATTTATAAATAAAGCTTGAGGCAGAGCCCCTTTTCTTTTAGTCAGACTTCAAAATACTAATTTTCTGCCTGCATAAGTCAGAAAATGGGTACATTTGTCCACATCAACAGCCAGAGAAATACTTATAAAAGTTTAAAACAACTGGAAGTGAGAGAAACAGACCTAGAATTTGGATAAACAAGTGCACTAAACAGCTCACTGAAATGTAATTTTTTTTTGCTTGTTATAATTTCTGTCTAATCATTCAAAGCATTTGAACTGCTTTGTTGCTGAAAATGTGCTATACAATTAAAATTTTCCTTGGTTTTACAAAAAACAAAGAGAGCTGCTGAGAAGAAGTGCAGACTGTGAGTAATCACAGCAGGATGGTGCAGGACGTCTGCAACAGTCTCACCAGGTAATGGACTTCCTGTAACTTTGCAGTCCAGCTCAGTGCGGAAGCCTGAGAGAACAGTCTGGTTGACGATGTCTGCAGAAAGGAGGATGCTGGGAGGCTCTGAGAGAGAGAGAGATAAAACATTTTATGCAAGAATGATGGCAGCTCTGTGTAGTTAAAATAATGTTCAGCAGATCCCAGGAAATAAACGACAGAAGAGGGCGGTGTGTCTGTTATTACCATGGACACTCAGTCGAACATGCTGTTGAGCTTCTCCAGCTGCATTTGTGGCCAGACAGGTGTATCTCCCAGAATCCTCCAGTCTGGCTTCTGTGATTTTTAGTGTTCTTCCTGCTGAGTGCAGCTGTGGCAGTTAAACAGGCAGACAAAGGGTCAACATGGTCTTTACCCTTTATGTAGAAGCACAGGCATGAAATGTTTATTCTTTTTGCATACTGATGATTCTTACTCAGGAACAGAACACAGTAGTGTACACTCAGGTTCTGTTCCTGAGTGTACTAATAACTTAAAGCATCTCTTCAGTGGAAAGTGTAGGAACATTTTACCCTGTGTTGCCCTTCAGATTAAGCAAATCACAAAGAAAAAATCATGTCACTTTGGTTTTGGATTATGATACTTAAATGCAAGGATTTTCTGACATTCCTCATATATTCAGCATTGGTTTTCAAGACAGTTATAGAAAGGAATAACAAAATATGATCACACTGTGGCTGGATCACTCAAAAATGTCAACTAAAATAAATAAAAAAATCCTTTAAACATCAATATGTCAGTGGTTTGAATAATTTCAGGCTTAACTATAGATGCAAACTGACAACAGATATATTTTAACTCAATAATAGCCAGACACCAACCTTGAGGTGGTCTTTTGTTGTGAGCAGAGGTCGGCCATCTTTAAGCCAGGTAAGACTGGGTGGAGGAATGCCACTGGAGATGCACTCCAAATTGATCGGTTTGTGAAGAATCACTGAGCGATCAGCAGGGCCCGTCATACGGATAGACGGAGGGACTGCAGAATTGCAAAGAATAGAGTCTTTTTAAAAAATATATATATATTTTTTTTTATTTTACAACATGTGGAGCAAACATAAATAAAATGAGATATTTACCCAAAGAAGAAGCTTTCCAGCAGCTTGTATTTTAATTTTAAGACAAGTTAATTTTGCATAATCACTGAGACTTCGTTTTTACCCTAAGTATTTTTTCTTTATTTTGTACCTTGGACCGTCACATTGAAGTTCCTCTCATGGTCTCCAGCCTCATTAGTAGCCAGACAGCGAAAATTAGCTGTGTCAGAGATCTGAGCGCGAGAAATGACGAGCCGTCGCCCGCTTGCTGCTATCCGCAACCCTTCTCCAGATCTGATTCGTTTCCCATCTTTGTACCACCTGGAAAAAAATAGGTGGCATGTTGCCTGGCTATGCCTGATTATTTTTGACGATGTGTTGGACAGAAGCCTTACGAGATAATAGGTCCAGGCGTCCCAGTGGCATGACACTCCAGCTCCAGAGGAGTGCTGATTATTACTGAGCTGTCTGTCACTGCGTCAGCTCCATCAATGAAAGGAGGAACTAGGGCAAACACAGAAAATCGGTCAAATCTCAAAATAACATTTCAATCCATAGGGCAAAACAAGCTATTGCAATGAATGGACAATATTTTCCTGAACCATTCCCGTCTATTTGCATGTGTCAGATAGAAAAAAAACCCAGTGAAGAAGCAGGTGTCCGTTTCCCATGACATGAACACATTGTTTAAACAGAAAAAAAAGCAACACCACAGGCGTTTGCTACGCATGGGTTGTCGTGGCCGAGTGGTTAAGGCGATGGACTAGAAATCCATTGGGGTCTCCCCGCGCAGGTTCGAATCCTGCCGACAACGGCAGAATGTTTTTGTTCCAGCTGTCACAAAGTGTCAGGAGTAAAGTTACTACAACACGGTTGTTTCAGGTTTCTCATACAGGAAGACCTCTAACAACCAAAGCTGAATTCAGACAATTCTACTCGTTTCCTCACTAGATATCCACTGACATAAAATTCTCACAAAGGCTTAAAAAGTGTTGGAAGACAGACTGATCAATTCAAAACTAAGAAGGAACAGGTAACAAATGTAGAATGACTCGTTTCCTATATACAATCAACATTTCAGCAATCTCAAACAATATTTTTCCCATGATAATCTAACCATCTTAAAATCCTAAACTTATTTATTTTAAGTACAAGAGTAATTCTTTCTGATACTTTGCTATTTGTAATAATTGTATGTATTAATACCATTAATTTTAGTAGTAAAACTATAATTTTGACTAAATTTAATAACATTGCCTTCTAAAAATTACAATTTGAGATAGCAGTAGGGATGTTTTGTGAATAAATGTTTAAACAACTTAGAAATATTTGCTCTTCAGACTGTTAGTTTAAAGACATGAAGAGATTACTTTCTGCACAACCATCATGTTTAGCTGATACTGATTTTCAATTTAGATGTCTATACCTCTACATAGGACTGTAGCAGAACTTTCTAAATATTTTTAGCTGAAAAAAGAAAAAAACATCTGGAAAGACAACTCACTTAAGCCCTCTTCCCTGTTTAAGTGTTTGTGTTGTGATTATAATTTCTAACTTTATCTTTATTTACAGTAAAGTAGCTGTAGTTCTAAAATACATACAAGTAGAATAGATTAGGCGTGATGATTGTAATGAAATGAATAATATATGTATATAGTATGTGGTTATGCCAAAATAATGCCATTCTTTGTGTCTCTTTACCCAATACTTTGACGTCATATTTGACCTCCTTCTCCCCAGCGATACTTGTGGCCACACAGACGTAGCGTCCAGAGTCCGAGATGGAGGCTGAGAGGATTTCTAATTTCCTTCCCTGCTCTAGAAGATGAACACTGTCTCCATGATGCACAGGGACTCCATCTTTCAGCCAGATGAGGGAGGGTGGTGGGTGACCTGCTGCCTCACACTCCAGGGTCAGATGTTTACTGAGGACCACTTTTCTCTCCGTGGGCCCATCTTCCACTCCAGTAATGGTGGGAGGCACTGCGGGGAAGATGTGAAATAGAAGAGGACAAGGTGTTAAAACTTTCTTGTTTAACAAATATCGCATTTATATTAACAGTGAATGCTTCCACAAGTAAAAATCATTCAAATCAGGGTGGGGCATGAAGTCAAACTAATTATTAAATTTTTTTTATTATTATTTTATTTCATAGTAAACACTCCCTAAAATGCTAACTAACCTAAAAACTTAAACTCTGGATCAATTCACTCCTGTTTTGTACCAAGCAATATTAATTTTCATGAATTCATTAATAAAAAACACAGACTCTTATTAAATATACAATTTTTGTATCAGGTTGCACTACTAAAATGTAATTTTTACTGTTGGCAACAATGTTTCAAATCTTTATGTTTTTGTTTGCATGTAAGTGTTTATTATGCACAATCTTTCTTCATTAAAACAGACAGGCTAAACATATAATCAAGATTTATTTAAATGAAAATGAAAAATAAATAAAAATCTTACTGTAGACGTCCAGCTCAAAGCTCTTCTCAGCACTTCCGGCCACATTGTTGACCTTGCAGGTGTACTGACCAGCGTCAGACACCTGAACTCGTGGGATTTTCAGCCGGATACCTCTCTCTAGATACTGAGCCTGTCGGCTGGACATGATGGCTTCTCCTCTGCGGTACCAGGTGATGGTGGGATGCGGTACTCCACGTACTTCACACCCCAGTGTTACCATTGTGTCCAGCAGTGCTGTCACATCCGTTGTTAAGTTGCCTCCTATGATGGCAGGAGGCACTGTGACAACAGGATAAAAAAATTAGCAATCACAATAGTATAATTTACCATTTGGCTTTATCACTATAGACTGAAACACACACCGTAAACACTAAGGTTGAAGTCTTTGGACTGCTTTCCAGCTGTGTTTATGACGCTACACTGGTAGCGACCTTGGTCTCCAAGTCGAGCACTTTTTATCCTTAACACCTGACCCTTGTTGATGACTTCCAGATTGGGATCACCAAGAAACACAGACCTAGAGAGAAACAAAAACAAGATGACAGAGATAAAGTTTAATTTTAATTTACAGAGGTTTACATACAATCATCATAGCCATGAGTCTCATGTTAATTTTGGACATTTATTGATACATTTGAAATGTTTTTTTTCAACAACAGTATGATCATAGAACATAAAAGTTGAAAGATTTTTGAAATCAGGAGTTTGGTGCACATATGTGATTCCATTGAGGATTTTAGAGAAGTCTAAGCTTTCCGTAGGGGTTGAGGCCAGTGCCTTTCCAGATGTTTAAAATTAGCTGACTTTCTCTATTTCTAAACCCAGCTTTGATGTGTGTTTGCAATTCTTTTCATAATTGTGCTAAAGTTTAATATATAGCTGTTGATTTGGTGAAGCTAAAGAGTTTTGGTCCTCTCGCCTTCCTGCATTATTCCCATCACTTTGTGCACTGCACCACCATTGCCACTAAATGAGACCAACATTCCATTGCAACCACAATGCTGTGATGTTGGCAGAAGTAAAAGAAAATATATTGGTGCCGACGGTTCTGATATACTACATAAAGTGGTATAGAAATAAGGAAGGTGGACTCTGCCCAACAAAGTCCTTTTATCCGGTCAAAACAAGCTTTGATATGGAGAAACTAGAGTGACATAATTCTTCTGGAATGTTCTCATCATCAGCCCTCGGATATTCAGCCAAAACTATGCAGGGAGGGTTTTCAATAGCTGCAAAAAGAATGTATTTTTCCTCCACTTTCTGAGGAACATTACACCAAACAATAGTGGAATTGTAAGTATATGTGAGGTTGTGTGTATTTTGACTTTGTGGGTTAGAGAAAATGCAGTTGTGCAACCAATTGTTTGCTTTATAAAATGCGTCATATCACCATTTCACCCAGAAAACTGAAACAACAAATCATTAAAAGCCCCAAAATCAATATAAAGTTTATGCTTATAATGAGTGCATGTTAACTACTGATTAGAGAAGTATACCGTATATGTAAAAATCAGAATCCACTTACTTTCTCTCTTTGTACCACTGGATTGTGGGAAAAGGTGAACCATGCACTTTGCATTCAAGCGTGAGCTCTTGTTTGAGAATTGCAGAAACATCCACAGGAGAGCCAGATTCTACAATTGTTGGTGGGACTGAGAGAAAGAATCAAGTTTATTAGATGAATTTTACAGAAAAATTACTACAAATGCGTAAAATTTAGCCGGACCATTTTATCCTCGAGCTCACACAGGGTCTCTGTTTGCAGTTGATTCTTTAACATATTTTTATTTCATCTTATGGTATGTTTTATAGAAGTTTAAACTCTGCAAAGAACTTCATATATGGCTGATATTGAAAATAAATGTTAAAATACTAAATGTTTCCTCTTGAATATACTTTAACTCATAAAAAAGTTGCAATAAACAGCATCAACTATCAACTAGCTGTACATTCAATTGGCAATGTATTAATTCACGACAGGTTATAGCAGACTTCAGTAGTAGAATAGATCCAGACACATGAAAACTATCTAGATGTACAAACATGCATCATGAGGACTTCTCCTTGACTTTACTTACCAAGTACATCTAAACCAAACACTTTTTCTCTGCTGCCTGCAATGTTAATGGCTTTACAGCTGTAGCTGCCTGCATCAGCTGTTTCTGCCCTCAGCAGTTTCAGAGATTTTCCCATGTCAAGAATCTGGATGCTGTTACCGGCAACAACCTGTAAATTAGCATTAATACATTAAATCAAATGCAACACAGTGACAGAGAGCTCAGGAAATGCTGTCTGGCAGTTACTGGAGCGCATTCTGTTAATAGCAAGCAGATTTGAAAAGCAGCATTAATGTGTGAAAGTGGAAAACACTGTGGAAAGCAGATTGATTTGATTTACATTCCAAATAAATCACAGGTCAAAGAAAAGGCTTGGATTTCCCTCTCACTGCCTGGCAGAAAACAAATACAGCAGCAGCCAAAACATCAAGAAGTAGCCAGTCTTGCAATAGTTTACCACGACGATGGTTTTTGAAGCCAGTAATTACAATAAACAGGCATACACCGGATAGGTACATGTTTAAAATCAGTTTTCTTAGATGTGATTTGAGCATGTATTGATTTAATGACTGCAATTTAATTGTAACCTATCATCAGGTATGTACAATGTGATTTAATCCTTTCTGAAAGGTAGTTTTACTGTGCTTTGCAAAATTATTCAAACTTTACACATTTTTTCACATTTCAACCACAAACATCAGCAGTTAGGATTTTATGTGAGATCACCAAAAAGTGTCAAACAATTCGATGTTTTTCCAATTACAAAATTGAAAGAAAGTAATTCATACATTTCAAACTTTTAGCAAATAAAAATCTGAAATGCGTTGCTTGAATTTGTGTGTCAGCGCAGAGAACGTTAGCGAGTGAACAACCCTTCTCTGCAATCTGGTCTGTGTAGAATAGTGGCAGGTAGAAAAGAGAAATAAAATAAAAAATGGTATAAGAAGTGCAGACACTTACAGGAGTGCCATCCTTAAACCAGGTGATGATAGGTTTTGGACTTCCCGTGACATCACACACCAAACTGATTGGCTCATTTAGGACTACTGATACATTGCCTGGTGTGTCCCCATCACGAAAATCTGGTGGTACTGTAGATGTGTGATATATTTATAATAAGCTATAAATATTCATAGGAATATATTGCTGTTCAGGATGGTCTGCTATTGTCTGAACTCAATGTCTCTTAACTCAATGAACAGCTAAATCACCATTGACTCTGAGCTGGTACTTTTTCTCGGTGGATCCTGCATCGTTAGCTGCAGTACAGACGTACTCTCCATCATCCAGAGGTGAGACAGCGGCTAAAATCAGCAGAGTACCATCATCCAGGATGGACACACCGGGTTCATTGCCCGTCAGTTCAACCCCATTACGCAACCAACGGATCACTGGCTTAGGTAGACCTGAAACAGAAGTAAAGACAATCACTCATTCATCAAAAAAAAAAAAAATATCAGCTACTTATTCTCTGTAGCAGTTGCTTTTAGACCAATAAAAGCAGGTGGCTGTTCCTGATATGTTGGAAATATCAGGAATTGTTTTAGCAATACATAAATGTGAGGGGGAATGGTACAGCACCTTTTGCAAGGCAGGGGAATGCGATGCGCTGGTTCAAAACTCTCTCCTGCAGAGGGCTGTTGAAAGGAGGCTCTGGCACCTCAACAACAGGGGGGACTGAAAGGAATAAAATAAGCATTTTATTAAGACACAGACATTTTGCCACTTTAACATCAAATTTATTTATTTTTTTGCTGTTTATTAAATTATTTATTGGATTATATTTTACTTTTTCTATTAAAAAAACCCCCGATCAATTTTAAACCTAAGTCACATAGGTGAAAATATAATTTTGGTTAAGATTTTCCTTTCATTTGCTAAGTAGCTGTTGGCCACTCCTGTAATATTTTTGCTCTGTTTCCATCACATTTCCTGTTGATGTCGAATCACAGGTAGCCACCATTCTACACCAGTCAAATTGCTTGTAAACACAAACAATCAGCCAATCACATTTCAGCACCTCTAAGCATTTTGGCATCCAGATATGTAAAGATTATTACATTTAAGTTTACATCAAGCATCAAAACAGCAAACAAAGGGGAGTTTTGTAAATTTGCATGGTTGTTGGTGCCAAATAAACTGGTCAGAGTATTTCACAAACTGCAGATACACGTAGTTCCAAAAACAAAATGTGGTCCAGGCAAGCAAGGTGTACCAAATAAAGTGACCAGGGAATATAGAGAAACCCACCTTGGACTTGAACCTTAACTTCAGCCTGGTCCTGGCCTGCAGTGTTGGTGGCTGTGCATGTGTAGATTCCTTCATCATCGAGCTTTACATCCCTCAGTATTAGAGTGCCTTCATGTGATACGGGGAAGTTTCTATTATCTTTGGTCCAGCTGACCGTCGGCTCTGGGACTCCTACCACCGCACAAGCCAGCTTTACTTGATGACCAACCTGAACCTTTACCACTCTTGGACCTGGCTGGATTTTAGGAGGAACTGCAGGAGAGAAAACAGAGGAAAAGATTTACAAAACCTCTGGCTGCCTTATTTCAAACTATATTTTACTTATTGATCAGAAATATCAGCTA
The DNA here is from genome assembly GCA_903066815.1 of Brachyrhaphis roseni. NCBI lineage: Eukaryota > Metazoa > Chordata > Actinopteri > Cyprinodontiformes > Poeciliidae > Brachyrhaphis > Brachyrhaphis roseni. The sequence continues at coordinate 16,980 of CAEFZY010006813.1, forward strand.
ATCATTATATTGCTAATATTACTGTGGGAATTGACTGGGCCACTTTGATAGCATTAAAGTAGACAACTGATACTGCAAATTGTACAGAAGCTCAGTTTAAACCATTTTACAGCCCATTAAGTATAGGTAGGACATTAATATATATTTAACTGTCTCCCATTTTATTAAATGTTCTTTCAAACTTCCAGAATTTCTTGAAAAATGTTTAAAGTGGTAAACGTCAGTGTTGAAAGTTGAAAGAATTTCTTTTAACTTCAACTTTCAGTTGACTAAAGGACAACATCTGTATCAAAGGTTTGGTCATCTACGTTTGTAGTTATTGACACATGGTGGACATCAGCGTGGTTGAAGTTAGCACTTTAGCATTAGCTTCTGCTAAATTCCTTGCTGGTACAATCCTTCAGCATAAGCAGAGACAATGTTTATGATTAGTGCTTTTAAGTTAGCTGTGCCTACCACTGCTTGTTTCCCTCTCTCTTTGTGGCTACCTCCTGTCTAAAGTCAGGCAACTTATGCCTCCACTTCTGTTCAAACTAACTGCTAGCACAACAAACTATATAAAAGGACATGTGACAATTTGTGTTCATCGTTTGACTATAAATCAGACTAAACTTTTAGATCAGTTAGGATTTTCAGAAATATTTCTATGCCATAATTATATCAGAAATACAAAAAAAACATTTATGTCCAAAGAAAAATTGAAAAAAGCTGATTAAATGAATCTTAAGAAGTCACTTGGTGTAATTTAAGACATTTACACACATTGTATGTAGAGGTTCTTAGAAAAAGAGAAAATAAATTTTCATTATGTCTCTGTAAATAAATGTGAAATATTCTAGCCTCTTTTCATCTTACCTAAAACACTCAGCTCGATGGACAACGTCACATTACCAGCAATATTTGAGGCAACGCAAACATAAAGTCCACTGTCTGAGACTCTAGTCTCAAGGATCTTCATCGATCCAGAAGGAAGCTGACGATGCCTGGGAGGATGAAGAACACAGTGCCTTACTGTACACACACAAGAAACAGCAGCTATAAATTAATCTCTAAAATTAAATCCTTTTCTAAATATTATGCTTCCAAGCTGCCAAAAATGTGAAAAGCAAAGTTAAGTAGAACACTAATTGTTTCCACTCAATGATTTAAGTAGTTAGGACTCCAAACAGATACACCAGTAATTCATAATAGTCAACCATTATCCATAATTACAGTTACCTTGGCAGATCACAGTCTAAATGTAGGATAGCTTTGTAGTCTTAGACAGCCTCAAAGAATGACAGGGACAAAGCACTGTAATTTGGATAGCATGGAGTTAATTTGAACCACTCATTCATATGAAAATAGCATAATGTGACAATATTTATGAGGTCTTTTTTTGTTTCATGTAATTGTAGAAATATTTACAGTCAGATGCAGGCATGTTGGTTTTGGATCATTTTCCCTTTTAATAACATGGAGAAATGAGGAAACAGTAGTTGCAGATTTTTTTCTCATTTTGTCGGACACAGGGTTTTGCAATTTCAAACTTCAAGGCTTCTTTTGTCATATTTTTGCTTCACAAAGCAACATATGTTTTCAGTGTGACAGGTCTGGATTGCAGACTGGAGTCTGTTTAACCCCTGGACTCTTTTATTACACAGATATGCTGTCATAATACTGACAGAATCTGGTTTGGCACTGTCTTTCTGAAATAAGCAGGGGCTTTGTGTGTGTACAGATCCAAGCTACCCTTATGGGTAAGCACCAATGAACTGTGATCAATAACAATTGCTGTGGATTTTGTAACATTCCCATGAGTAGAGTAAAAAAAAGAACACAAAGGCCTTTAGTTCTCTGTGTGTGTTCAATATGGGTTGGATTTTACCTCGGGGAAAAGGGCGAGATGAGCTGTTTCTCTTTTGCCCAGCTGATGGTGGGTGGTGGGACACTTTGAACGTCACATGGCAAAACAATATCCTCCCCCTTGATCACTGACATCCTCACAGGCTCTCCTAAACCTCCAGTGCCACCAACTCCAGGCTTGGGTCGGACTGGGAAAGAAACCAGCGATAAATTTAGAGAATATGTGCGACACTAACATCCCAGCTAGATATGTGCTTTGAATACTTCTGCATGTCACATTACAATAAACAACTTAAGGCATCTATAGGTAATAAGCTGGTTACCATAGACTGTGAGCTGCACCTTCCTAGTTGCATATCCTGCTGCATTGGTAGCTGTGCAGACAAACTCTCCAGTCTCCTTTCCAGAGGGAGAAGCGATGAGTAGGCTGCCATCCAAATCCAAAGAGAAAGCTGGACCACCCAAGTTTAGCAGCTCCCCACCCTAAAAGATTAATGAGAGGACAGAATTCAATGTTTATTTCATTTAATCGTCTTGTCAAAACACTTGTTACCAAGAGTGATGAAATTTATTATGCAATTCCCTGTCGATATTAAATAAAAATGCTGCTATTAAAACAACGTTCCTTTTTCAAATGACTAAACATCAATACAAAGGTTATGTCAGAGCTTCAGGACTGTTTTGTGTATAAACAGCATCACATATGACTCAACTATTTTGACTAATGTTACAGAGAGAAGCAACCCAAAGAGAATCTATTGCCTCTTTCACTTTCACAGCAAATCCAAATCCAGTTTATTTATAAAGCACCTTTAAAAACAGCAAGTTAGCCCAAAGTGCAGTACAAAAATAAGATAAATAGAACAGAGATTGATACAAACACATAAAACAAATATTAAAAGACTCATAACATTGGACAATAAAAAGATCATGTCACACTGGACCAAACACTATTAAAAAAAGATGTGTTTAATACAATTAAAAACAGGAAGCTAAGATTTTTACAATCGAGAAAACTATTGAGAAAAAAAGTTAGTGTGAATTACAGAGAAACAAACAATGGTGTATGCTTTACAGACATTTATCCTAGCAACACTTAATGTAGGAGTAATTGTGAAAACGTTGGTGTGAGACCCATGCTGAAAGGTCATGAAAGTCAATGAGGGTCTACTGAACTTGAAACTGATCAATTACAAAGCTAAAAGTTTACAAGCAGAGGTCATTGCTGACTGTAACTGATCAAAGTAACTACAGTATAAAGAAAACTCATAAAAGCAGTGAATAGCCATTAATCCACAAAATAATATAATAATATCTCATCCATTCAGTAGTCTCTAGAGAGCTTTGGAATATTTATTTTAATTGAGACATGTTGTTCATACAGACCTTGCTCCAAGTGATGTCCGGACTGGGTACTCCACTGGCACGGCACGGAAGAGTTATAGGTGTTTCTTCAATTGTGCTAAATACTTGAGGCCCATGCTGAATTGTAGGGGCAACTGTGGACAGGGGATTAGTTGATGTTAAAACATTTATGTAGTTATCTCTGTGTGATATATTTCTTGCACATAAACGTACCATAGACATAAACGGCAGTTGTATGGTTGGTGGCCCCAATAACATTTTCAGCCAAGCAGGTGTAGTCGCCTCCATCATCCAGCTGAACTCTCTCAATATGCAAGCTACCATCTCTCCTCACTGTGACATACTGGTCTGGGGTCACCTAGAAGATTGCAGGAGGGGGAGTTTTTAAATAACCGGAAGCAGGAGTATGCAGGAGCAAGAAACTATGCACTTTTTGTTTGTTATCCCACCAGGCCGTAGTTGTGGAGCCACTGCCTTTCTGGCAGTGGATTTCCAGCCAGCAGCACGCAGGGCAGAGTGAGCTGCTGGTCCTCGATCACACTGATTACAGGTGGACTCATTGCAATCACAGGTTTAACTTCAAAGAGAAACGAGACAAAATTTGTTGGGAATTTCTTTAAGCAGAAAATAAGTTTTGATAATGTTTGTCCTTACACCTGACAGAATGCATGAAAATAGTTTTGAATAACTTTAACTAAGGTCAAAATTACACGTATGTAATTTTGCCCAAAGTGCAGAAAACAGCGTATATGATTTTAATCAATATAGACAACTGAATATAACGGAATGAAAGTACAAATTTTCTTACAGAGTTCAATAAAAACCAAATGTGTATGTTCCCCTGGTGTGCTTAAAGAAGGCAGATGTATTTAATTTACCAACACAAGAATGAGCAACATTTTCCCAGAGGGCTGCTTTAACTCCATGAAAGGCATCATTGGCCTTAAGAATCACTTGGTCTTAAGGACACAGTACGCCATTTGCATCTATCAAACAACTATCATCTTTCAAAAACACAGAGAAAGATTTGTTTCACCTGTATAATATGGAGATAACTTTGCTTGTATAATTAAATTTGCCAGAATATTCTAACAAAATATTCGGCCAGACAACCTGGGCAGGAAACACTTTCCTCACCTTGTTTTTATGTGATAGATGAAATCTTTGACCTGCTTTCATCAAAAACACCGAATGTCTTGCCATTTGTGAACAAAGTGCTGTATTTAATTCAATTACACAATTGGCTCAATTATGTTTCTAGCTTAATTAGGATTTATCAGAAATGGATAATTTGTATTGCATTTTGGTTGCAACTGGATTTGAATTTGAATCATACTGCGTTTTACTAGATTGCACTATAAAGATCCTTCTTCACTTTATTTTTATTTGAGGACCAATGCCATACGAAAACTACAGGAGCAAAATGTGAGTTTAATGAACACTGTAGCTGTGTCTGTCAAGTCCAATGCAGAGGTGGGTAAAGTAATCTTCATACTTTATGATGCTAATAAAACATCTGTGCATGTGCTTCTGCACTGGGTGTTCATATCCAATGAGGTAATTTAACCGGTAGGGAAAAGGCAGGCAGTGGGGTGTGTAATATATGTCATATGGGTGGATGTTTGCACTTTCTAACCTTTGGCCCACATTTAAAGACTCAATGTGTTTCCACTGCAGAGAAACTAATGGTGGTTAACAAGGCACATGTGTTCCCACACATGCAGTGAAGCATGTTAATAAACTCACTTGACTGGGTAAAGGTCAAAACAAGCAAGCTCACTCTGAAACACATACTGTAAGTTGTTCCTGAAAATTACCTGACCATAAAGAGAAATTATGGTCAGGATATAACTTTATAATAAGGTTATATAATATAACATTATATAATATGGAGCTGTTTAGCTTCTGTTAAACAGCTCCAATGTGATATTAGACAAACGCCCACTTGACACATGGACTTTTGCAAGAAAAGTCTGACAACATTATCAACAAGACCTCCTGTAAAATCTTAATTTTTCAAACAAAACGACAACTAGTTGTTGAGTTATTGCAGGAAGTAAATCGTTATTGCAAAATTAGATTCAAAATTTTACACTACAAGCAAACCACACCTCACAAACTTTGTCTTAATAAAACTGAATTCTGAATTCAGAAGAACAGACGCAAATATTATGGTCCCAACATTAAGAAATCCAAAGAATTTGTAAAGATGTAAGCATTTCAATTACAATATTTAAGTGCAACCAATTTAAGGCATTTGTTAGCAGTGAGTCATCTTCTTAACTCTAAAGTTAAAATACCCTCTTCTTTTAAGACACACCAATAAATACAATATAATAATTCAGACATTTTATAAAGCGATCTTACCAAGTCCTGTCACAGTGATGCTAGCCTTGGCTTGGATCTTCCCAAAGCGATTTTTGGCCTCACAGATGTACTCCGCCTCATCCTCCACCCATAGATCTGAGATAAAAAGGAACAACAATGTGAACAATTTGTTTTTGTCTTAATCGGAACAAAACTGATTTAACAGACTTACTAAATATGTGTAGGTCCCCTTTTTTCTGTGTGATAGTGCTACGTGAGTGGGCTCGGTTAAACAGAGAGGACCCGTCCTCTCTCCTCCATGTGACTTGCGGCTCAGGATGTCCATGCGCTTGACAGGACAATGTCACGTTGGAGCCAATGTCCTCTACTACATTTGATGGCTGAAGAGTGAACTTCGGTGTAGCTGGATTGGTCGAGAGTAGAGAAGAGTAATGATAGTGATGAGTAATAACATCCTACATAAATATGGAAACATTTATGCAAAAGTATTCAGAACAATTTCTACTCCAGGCGAGGTGAGAGGTTGGACAAGGAGTTAGCAGCGGTGGTTAGCCACGCTAAACCGAATTAGCAAAACGCACAGTTGGAGTATTCCAACTGTGCGTTTGTCACTTTATTTCACGTTGTCCATGTAAAGCCAGATCTCCACTACACTGAACTTACATTATCTTACCTTACATTAGAAAAATAACAAAAGTTACACCCCTCTGCACCTCAGCATCACCGATATTTCTCCTTTCTAAAACATTGTAGAAGCGAGTTCTTACTCGGTACAATAGGCGCCCCCTTGAGGTGATACCTACTCAACTCTAGGAACCTAGAAGAAAAATGACTGTTACACTGTTCAGGGTTAAAATAAGGTTGCTCAGCATCTACTAATAGCAAACTTGTTTAATAGTCAATAATAATGTGTTTTTATTCGTTAACATCTTCAATTGTAATCTCCAGCACCTTCTAAATGGATAGAAAAAGTGTATAAATTTTCCATGATTAAAGTCTTTGATAACAGTTGAATCGATCTAATAAAAAGCTGAAAGAATCCCAGTCACAATCAGTTCATTAACATCAACTCACTGAAGAAGTGTTTAACCTCATACTCACAAAATAACAACAGTAGAGATGTTTGATGCCAATTATAGTTGAAATTTAAAACTATTGCTAAAACAACTAAAAGCCCAAATGAAAGACAACCAAAAAATACTCAGATGTACAGTTTTCATCCAATCATCACAATTGATGCGATTACACTACTAGAGTATTTTGTTTTAACTTAATTTAATTTCCAGACAAAATTGTAAATGAATTACCATATGAGATTCTGGCTTCTACTCTGGAAACCACTGGCGTAAAATATCTGAGAATGGGAAAATATGTCAACAACACCTTCTTCAGAAAACAGATGGCTGCTCAATCGACTTATATTTGGCCACAAAGCTATTTTATGACATTATGCATCCAAATCCACTGAGGAGTTAAACTCTGGACTGGAATTTCCATTTACCCCACTGAAATTTCAACCTTGATTTCCCCATTCAAAGAAGATTTTGTTATTCTCTCTACAAACGCAAAATCTGCAGTTTTGATTCATATTTTCTGCTAACTTTCTACATAAAGTTAGACTGGATGCTGACAATGATTACTAGAACAAGTAACAGACATTTTTGGTGCTAAATACAAAAAGGAAAAAAAAACATTAAATGAAGCACAAGCAATTTCTGGTGGTAATGTATAAAAATACAAAACATTCCTTTAAAAGTCAAAAGATGATTTCATAATATTCACCAATACGTACCTCCAACATCAAGACGGATCTTTAATGAGGAGGAACCAGCAGGATTTACAGCCACACAGGAGTAGTCTCCAGCATCACCTAACTGGGTTTGCTTTATGGTAAGTGTTCCTCCTATTTTGTCCACCTCCAACAGAGCCGAGGAATGGAACTGAATATTACCTAGTAATTACAGAAAATGCAGCAAGTATTTGTATCAGTTTTCAAAAGTCAGTTTAAATTTAGAATGCAAGACCCAATACATTTATTCAGACTATGTTCTTCATTATTTCTGTAAATTAAACAGTTTAAGTCTTCCTCAAGACTTTATTTCTTTTCTGCATTTGTCAGGTTAACATTAAATACATTTTTATGCTTTTAAACTGTTACCTTTGTACCACCAGATCTCAGGCTCAGGTATGCCGGACGCTGAACAGGACATTGTTGTGATTTCTCCAATGTTACTGAGTATTTCTCTTAAGACTGCTATCACCACAGGAAATTCTAGGAAACAATAAAGTGTAAAACAAAACAACCAAAAAAACCAGACAAAACCCTAACACAGCAGGAACATAAAAGAGGCTAATAATTTGAATACTCACCAAAATAGGTGAGAATGGAGGTCATTGTGTCAGTACCAGCCTGGTTACTGGCCAAACAACCATACACTCCTCCATCCTTCTTCTTTGCATTTCTTATAACCAGAGTACCATCAGGAGTCATCCGGTATCTAAAAATCAGAAACATAATACAAAATTATAGATTTTACAAATTTACCAGGGAAAATGGCAATACTAATTATCTGTCACTCCATAAAAAATATTCTTAAAATGTTTTTACTTGGACAAAAAATTATGATTTATATGCTAAATTTTGTATATTAAACTATTTTCATAAAGCTAAGACTTCGGCCACCAAAACACTATAACCCATTGAGTAAAGTTGTTTCTACGCAAGACGTGCAAAATTAGTTAACATGCATATAAATTTGTCTGTCTTTGATTCAAGTTATGCTATAAGTCATTGTTTCAGTCTAACCCCTGAATCCACAAGTTTGGCCATATGCTGAACATTTTGACATATAACACACCAAATACCGCTAAAAGCAAAGAATGAAGAGATATAAAAATATATGCATTTTTGCAACAGGTCATCATGAAAATTTTATTCTCATGTCCCAAACATGACAACTGTTTGCAGACTCTTCTCTGTCACCATGTGAGAGCCTGCTGGTAATGACTCCAGGAGAGTTTGCAAGTACAAGAGAGACAAGCAGAAGACTAAAATCACAACTTAATACATTTTGTCACATATAGGTTTGCTCGCTGACAAATACAGATTTGAACAAAACCGCCACAACAGATGTCTCTAAATAACTTAAGTGACTTTTTTTTTCCAGATGATGTATTTTAACAGAATCACAATTTTATAGAAAGGGAAGAGACGCCCCTTGTGATTCTTTGAGTGTGACTCAAACTCTGGACAAATGAGGAAATTTCGTATTAAACATTCACTCATTTTGCTAAAGAGGAAACTGTGTAAATAAGAACAGAAAGATTACAATACAGTTTATTAGAGCAAAGAGAACAGAGAATTGAATGAACGATAAGCTGTCAAAGGCAAGGTTGCAAATGACATGTAACAAGATAATATTCTACTGTAATTAGCACATGGCACTACGATGTATTAAAAAAAATGTATATTTTGTCTTTCCTGTTCTTGTGTGAACTCAACATTTAAGGACAAACACCTAAAGCAGCACTTTTCAACAATTTAAACAAAACCGTTTTTGTGCAAAAGATGCCTAGAATGTAAAATTAATCATATTTTCAATGTTATGGTGAAATGAATTAATTTACCTATTGGCTCCCGTAATAAACATGTCGTTGTGGGTCCAAACCAGACGGGGTGGAGGATAGCCAGTGGCTGAACACCTGATCCTCACTTCATCTCCCATCATGAAGGTCTGATTTTGAGGCTCCACTGACACCCTGGGTACCTCTAAACAAACAACAACAAAAGTTTCAATTATTCAGTAATTCAGTCAGAGCGTGAGAGGCAGGGTGAAATTCTAAAATAAAACTTGCATATTGAAATACTGGAGTTAGTCTCTGCTCTTGGGAAGATCAGGGGAAGGCTTTAAACACATTTCCATGCAGGGACAAAGGTTATCCGCTTACACAGTGAATTTAGTTCCAGTTACATGATGGAGCGGAGCCGAAAATTTTATGGCCGGTGTTGCAAGAGGAGGGATGGCTGCTAAGATCACTAATATTATTTCACAGCATGTCTTTCTTCTACTAAAACAGAAAACAATGTGGAATCCAGAGAATCTGGAACTGTCTAGACCCTCGGATTGATTCATGATGGGGAACTGTTCTCTTCTAAGATGTGTTTTATCTATTATATTCTCACTGACAATTTTATCGCCAGTGTTTCTTGCAGAAGAGTGATGATTGGAATATTCTCAATGCACACAGCTCTAACATGTGTTAATCCAACATGTTGAGGACAAATTCAACGGAAAAAGTACCCTGAGTAATGTTTTAGATTCTGTGTTATTATCTTTTCAGGTTTTATTCTCTCTTTAGAGCAGTCTTTAAGGAAAAATATTTGGGCTCAAATTGTTAAAATAAAACAAACCTGTCAAAATGCATTAGTTGTGAAGAAATAGATTTTACATTTTTGCTTCAACTTCAATTATAGGGGATGTCACATTTATAAAGATATGCAGGACATTTAGCAGATGGTACAATGAAATCACTATACTGTCCACACACATTGAAGACTAAGAAACACAGCAGCACTGTCAAATTCATCATCTAAGCATTGGAGGGAAGCAAATAGTGGGAAGGAATGCTCTGGTCAGATGAGACCAAAATTACACTGGAAGAAATCCTATTAAAGATCGAAAAATACCTAAAACTGGGATCCAGTAATAACACTACTACTACAAGAGCTACCACAAAAGCTCTTGCAGTAATAGAGCTTAGATAAAAGCATACAGGAACGATTGTGTTTGCATGGCCTAGTCAAAGTCTATCCTTAACGAGCAGTGTAAAGGTTTGACTATTTTATTTTCTTCCTGAGAGCTTGGCTGATTTCTTTAGATTTTTCAATAATGCCACACAAGGAAGCAACAACTAAAGTGTTGTGAAATAACATACAAAGGAATGATATCACCATGTTTGCTTTACCAAATTGTTCAATAACACATAACTCTTAGTTAACACGCATGCAAGTTTGGAAGGTCTGATTAATCTAAAACAGGAAATGTTCAGAATAATTTACTGGTAGACAATAAGAAAAAAAGTTATGCGTCTTTTCATACTGTATAAGACAGATAGCTACAAATTCAGCAAAACAAAGTTTGGCTTTAAACCAACTTGGAGCAGAAACACCTTCTGGGTCTTTCTGGTGTGAGTCAACCTGCCTTACTTCAAAGTGAGGTTAATCACTAGGATATTACTGACGAGGGGCAATTAGAAAGGACCTGGGACATGCTAACAGCTGTTTCACAAAGAGAAATAAATGACGTAAAGAACGAAGGACCACAGATTATGTAATAATACGGTTGAACAAAAATAGTTGTGACTGAATAACAAGAAACTATTGCACAGTTGAGGAGATAAAGGAAGAAATCCTGAAAGGGCTTTTTTTTACCCTTGTGCCTTACATCACTGAAACTCTCTTTGAAGTGCTCAGATTTTCAATACATGCAGACAGGTTAAAAATGGAGAAACACTGGCTTGCTCAAAGAAAAAATGTCTCTGAGTGAAACACAATGGTACATAGAAAGCCAAAATTAAACTTAAAGAGCATTAAATACACATGCAAGGACTTTTTTTATGTACTGCCATTTTATAGCAAATATAAGCAATTATGTTAACTTCAGTTGTTACAAAAAGGCTATAAATATATCAAATAAATATATCAAATATGACTTAAAAAAATATGAATTCATAATTTAATACATTGAAATTGGAGCGCTGTCTCTTTAAAACCTGATCTTTTTGGAACTCCGTCATCAGGAAGTTATGGCAACACGTCTAACCCTTTAACAATGTTTTTACCTGCGTTGCACTGAGTAATAGTTCATATGATGAACTCAGCAGATGTGCATTTCCCCTAGGTACTTGCTAATTGCTCCTGGCTAGTCTGAAGGAGCTGATTGAAGGCCTCACAGGGAGGGCAGAAACTCTAAAGTTTGGAAACTGCAACTCAAAGGAGGAGCTGTGTCTCAAGACAGTGCTATGTCCACCGAGGTGTTTAGCACAGCTTAATTGTTGCCAGTGGAGATTAAAGGATTTCTCAAACATACATGAAAACTCAAAGCAACACTCCAGGTATGTTTTTGATGATGGAATAAAATTATAACATGACATAATCTCAAAAAACTTGATTTTACATAATATTGCCCCGTATTCTAATTAAGTGTTGCAAAATTAACTCCCTTTTACTGAAAATTTAAAAGTGCTGGAAGTTCAACACAATTGGTTGCTGTGGGCTTCAGTATAGAGCGCATGGATTTGAAATGAAATCCTCCAGGAACTCATAGATGTGTAACAAGGTGGAAACAGTATGTGGTTTTGGACAAACTGAATCAAGTATAACATTTATTTGCTTTTTATACCTTATTTCTTCCAATGGATTTTGGCTGGGAATGTTTGGTTAATTTGGGATAATCTACAGTGAAGTATGCCTGATTTACTGCCAGATAAGCATCAGGAGCAGTGGAATAATAATGTTTTGGAGTTGAAAAATCCAGTAAATTATTTTTACATCTCTTATACAAAACATTGGGTTGAATCTATAGGAGTAAGATAGAGATGCTTATGGGAGAATTATGTATCTGGAGAGGCGGTTGTGTTTGGAAAGACTATCACTCCACTTTGTTTTAAATCACAGCAGAAACACTCAATCACGCACAAATAAAAGCAAACAAAGCAATATTACACATCAAGATCAGGCCGAGTAAAAGCAATCAAGAATTCCTACAAACTTTTGTTGACACAAACACGCATAGAATAGAAAAGAAATATCCTTTATTGTCCTGCAGTGAGGAAATTCAGGACATATTTATCACCTTGTACTATGAGATACGTCCGATCTGCGGTCTTTCCTCCTTCATTAGCAGCAATGCACTCATACCAGCCCGAATCGTCCGGGGTCACATTGGACACCTGCAGTGAAAGGTTGGCAAGGATGTTCCCCCGTGGGTTCAGACGGGCATCGTAGCCCCCCCGCAGCCAGGTGAGGTTGAAGGCAACAGTGCTGACGACTTGGCAGGTGAGGACAGCATGATTGCCAGGTGAGACGGTAACATTCTCTTCAACAGTGATGGCAGGAGGCGGTTCTAGACAGAAAAGTGAATGCTGTAGTTATTTTATTTGGATATTGAATATGAAAAAAACATATCGTCTGACAGTTTTTATTCTTTTAGAGTTTAAATGTTTGATCCTAACATTGCCTCTCTCACCTGTAGGGTTTCCAGAAAGTTCAGTTCTGAATCCAGTTTAACTTTCGTACTTATTCACGCTTTTTTTGAGATTTTTCTTTATGTTGATGACATTCAGCTCTACATCTCTTTAAGACTGCCATCCCAAGTCTGTGTAATCTGGGTTGATGTGTAGCGGCTAAAAGTTCTGCAATGACTATGCAGTAATTTTTGTTCTGTAAAGCTAGATATTTATTTGTAAATTAAACATGTCAGTATTCATCTCAACTCTTTCGAGAAGCATTTAAGCTATAACACACCTAAACACCACTGGCGTAATATGATTTTTTTCCTTAATAATGGGTCTTACATATTGCAACAAATGCTTTTAGAAGTGAAATGGTTAAACATGTGCTGCTAAAATTGGTAAATTTACCATGAAAAGGTTATTCAGGATAACCAAGATTCTTACCAGCAGCTTCACAAGGTCTGACATAAAGATGCTTTGATACACCAAGTTTCATATTTATTCATTGAGCTTTATACATGATCATATGAAAACAGGTAAAACATGGTGTATCTGTATTACTGAGAGTCTTGGGATGTTAGCTTACCTGACACATCCAGGAAGGTACGAGCTCGTCCTGTTCCAGCGCTGCTAATTGCGATGCATTCGTAGTGGCCTTCGTCCTTCAGAGTTACCTTTTCGATTTCCCATGACACGCTGTCTGATTCACTGGAATGAAAAATCACAAATATTGGTACTGATATTAAATTAAAGAACAATGTATTGTTTATCTGATTCTTTTGAGTTGATAAGTGTCCTGGCTGACTGGATGATGTGAAAATAATGGTAAAATAAACAAAAAATAGAAAAACCAACACTGCTCTTTGTATATCCCTTATTATTAGCCAGATATTCTAAGATTTTTTTTATGCGTTTGGGCTTTCTAGAGGTCTTTCAATATTTTTTAAAAGACCTTGCCTTCTCATTCACTAAGAAATCGGATTTATTCATTTTATCTGATCACCAGACATTACTTTGTGCAGATAAAAAAGTTTTAAAAAGTCTAACTCACTTCCTAGAGACAATAAAGGGTGAGACGTATTTAATGTTATTTATCTAAGAAAGAGAAAAAGTCAGCACAGGATCTGAAAGCTGGTCCATCATTCAGCTGAGTACTGTACTCTATTTTTAGTACTTTACAGCCAAACTTTTTGCAAACAAAAACTATGTTTCAAAACTAGATTTTATTTGATGGTTGACAGAAAAATGTAAAATGCCCATCTTTTACATGTGACCTTTATCTTTTACAATTTCGGTGGTTAAGCCTTCAACTTCAGGCTTACATCATCAACTGTGAATAGTTTGATAAAGTAAAGCTATATTCAAGAAATTAGAGGAATTTTGAAAAGTTAATTTATTTCAGAAACCGTATTAAACAAAATTAAACAAATTATTTAGATTAATTTCTGGTACACTGACATTTTCAAGTCTCTCTTTTTCTTTAATGATTATTCACTTACAGTTAAAGAAAACACAACATTTAAGATTAGAATATTGCATCAGACCAATAAGAACATATTTTTATACAGAAACGTGTGCTCCACGAAAAGAAGGCTTAATATCCACTTAAAAAAGATACTTATAATCTGACAAACATCAGAAAGCATATTCTAATTTAACAGTATAACTATACGTCACCTGAAGAGTTGGTCTACTCCAAGTCGCTTTCCATCTCTGCTGAAGCGCTGAGTAAATGGTAACAAACTCTCTACCTGGCATCTGATAAACCCTCTCTGAAGGTAATAACCATTTGTGGTGGCTGGCATTACCACCTTAGGTGCATCTGAAAGAAAAGCAAAGTAAAGAAGATGACATTTAACAGGGAATAAACAACACTGTTTCTAAAGGTGAGTGAAAATGCACATCACTCACCAGGTACAATGTTGGAGAAAGAGACACTGGAGACTCTCTGGAACGCAAAACCCTGCCTGTCATATCCTGTAAGCCTCAGGAAGAAGGCCTCTTTGGGAGGGATGAACTCTGTGATGTTCCAGAGGTTGTACGGCTGTCGCTCTGGGTAATACCTGATTGGCAAAGTTTTGATAACTTCGCCGGTGATTGCGAGGAGCTCCAACTGGTAGGGGGCAGCAGGAGGGGAAAGTCCAGTGGTGTTCAGAAGGATGTGAATGGGAATACCTAGGAAGTGGAGATTACTGGTGTGAATAAACAAACTAAACAAGTAAAGCCTTGAAAGGGTGGCTTTCCTCACCTTGAACTGGTCTGCTGATTGTCATTTTAAAATCCATTGTGGGTTTTCTGGAAAACCCAGCACGGAAGTCAATGGTGCTGAGACCTGAAATCCGGACGGAGTGCCTCCCTTTACTTGAAGTCTGCGACCATAACAGAAAAACATTGGGTCATTTTTAACTTGACTGAACTAATAGGAAAACAACAGAACAAGGATTCAAAAATCAAATTTTTGCACTATATTTTGATGAACATAACAGTTTAATTGAAATAGTTGTTGGATCAAAAGCAACACTGAGTGATCTGATGGCAGACTGAGCTTCACGACTGGCAACCAAACAAGTAGAGACAAGCTGCAAGAGTGACTAAGTCCCTGTTCATATCACCTGAACTTATAAAACATCAACACCTTTGGGCTGACACATAAGAAGCTCACACATAAGATAAGCACAATCACTATAATCAGAGTGGATAATGAGGTATTCAAGGGTTGGAGGTCTCTTGAAGTTTGCAGAAATAAAAGATGAAATAATTACTCTGAAGTACATGTTTGCGAGAGATGGAAACTCCTCACCTTGGCTGATGGCGTCACACTGCAGAGGAAGGCATGAATTCCTGAACTGTCATTTACTTCACAATTGCTCCAAATGAAAGAGAATGTTTGGAATCTCTGTATTTTACGATAATTACCAAACGCAACATAATCACACCGTACAAAACAGTGGAGAGGCAACAGGCAAAAGAATGACTGAGCTAGAGAAGAAACTTTATTTTAATAAGCACTTATTTTTATTCCAAAACTCTTAACCATGAAGCATCATTATGCTTTACAGACATCAGCTGGGAAATTAAAGCTTGGAGACAAATTGGTCTTTTAAACGGACAGCGGCCCCCTATGCATATCACCAAATTAGTTAGAGTAGATTAAAGGAGAGCTGGAAAGAGATTTTAAGCTAAAATCAAATGAAAGAAAAGCATAAAATATTCTTGTTGTAAACATTTTCTTTAACACTGACTATTGAAAAAACACTTTTCTGTAATATCACCTCCACCTAAGATGACATTTAAGTTGTCGGTTTTATGCTGATCAGGAAGAAATGTACCTATTTCAGTTAAAATAAAAAGTGTCTGAGTTAAGCTTAACCCCTTAAATTTTAGCATTATTTGGCCTTTATCACAGAGCAACTTTGACAATCTAGTCCATTGGGTGTTTATTAATGAATGTCGAACCAAAAAACATATGCTTAGATAAATAAAAAACCTATGACCCTCTAACTAGAAGACAATTCCCATCTACTTATCTACAGCATCCTTTTAACAAGCTCCAATTGGAAAGACAAAAGGCAATTCAGTCCTGCCATAAACAATATGTCCTGCCATTATGAAGCAAAGTATGTTAAGTAGTGATGGTTGTCTAAAGATAATTGTCTCATTAAAATGGTTCATTTTCCATTTTCTCAGAATTGAATTCAACTCAGACTTCATGGATATACTCGGGTTTTGCTGTACCTTTTTTTTTTTTTTTTTTACAGAAAAAACACATTACCGTCAGCAAATCCCTCAAGAAACAAAGGCTTTGACATTACAAGTATTTAAAAGTTAGCCCAGAAAACAGTTTTAGATAAAAAAAAAAATCTTCTTAGTTACGTCTCAAGGAGAATGAAGGTCTGTTTGGAAATTATAATTTATGCTGAACATTTAACAATGTGCTTTTTGATCATGATTTAATTGCCGTGAAGTAGGGACAGAGCATGAACATTAATTCATTACACATCAAGCTTTTTTCCTTCTACTTCTCTTTCTAAACTTTCTAAGGAACAACTTTGAAAGAGAAGCTTGTCTTCTCTACAAAGTTAAACATCTGATCAATGTGAAGGCAGATGCAATTTTTTAAAATGGTTACCCTTGGTCTAAAAATTGCTAGAAGCCAAGAATGTTTTTAGTAACTGCTCAGGTGAGGCATGAAGCGTTTACCTTGACAGACCACATTCCTGGCTGCGGGTCCTTTATGTTGACTACTTTGGCCGAGTTGGGAATGTGCAAGAGCTCAGTCAGGCCGTCAGTCTTCCCCAAGAGTTTTCCTGAAAGTCAAACAAATATACAGATGCAATTATTTACTTATTCAGCAACTTTTATGGCACAAAGTTTTACAACTTTATACCACATGATTGTAAGTTAAACATTAAAATGTGACATTTAAGAAGAACATTTTAAATTCCATGATGTGTTGTAAACATTAGTCAAGACACTGTAAGTAAAAGAACATGTGTAGAGTATATGTATCCCAGATGCGGAAATTCCAGGGATTTACTCAAACTCTTTTGCTATGTAGGACTTCAGTTTTAGCGATTATTTCCTTAGTCGTTGCAAATTATTCCTTTTAGCAATCTAATGTCATCTCTTCCATCAAACTGTTAAGTGAAATTTTCCATAAAAGGAAAAGTGTCTTGATGTAATTTTTAAAGAAAATGTGTGAAGATCCCTGGAGTCTAGATAATGTGGTTTCCTTCTGTTAAAAAAAAATAAATAAAAAATTAGGCCTTGACTTGATCATTCCTTTCGTCAAACTTAAGCTAAACTCTTAGCTACCTTATCTATCTCTTGTACAGGCAAAAACTATCTGCTCCACTGAACTATTTCTATGTAAGCTTGAAATCCTTCAAGACAGTATTCAATTTCTCTTTGGGATCAATAAAGTATTCTTGAGCTGAACTTAATGTTTATTTATTTTTTGGTTGGTCAGAGGCATCACGATGCAACTCTCCAGGGGTCTAACTATTCTGTCTGACACGTAACAGTTGTTTTTGCATCAGCGTCAAGGACTTTATGCAGCTCCCTGTTGAACACCCTTCAACAGGGGGCTGCATAGGCTCTAGGGTGGCTACATCCTAGAGCCTCTTCTTTTCTCCTAGATTTTCCAGAAACACAAAATTGAATTCAGTTATTATGAAGATGACTATGGGATTTTTTTCCCACCGATGAGTTTTGCTGGCTGCTCAGCTCTGTCCAGATTCCTGCAGACTGACTGACAAAAGGAGAATTTTCAGAAACTTAATGAGATCTAGAAGAAAATCATGTTTTTCTAAAGCCAATAGCACCTGCTGTATCCCCTGTATCAAACTTTCCTCTTTGAACTTTTCTTCTTTTCTTCCCTTACGTCTATACTACTCTTTCATACTTCTTTCTAGAATTACTCTTACATTTTTTTGGAAACAATGGGAACACAATCCTACTGCTGAATATATACCTGACATAAGCAAGTTGGTGAATTTTGCAAAATTACTGGCTTCTAGTGTATTTCAAGTTAATTTTGAAATAATTTATTTTCCTAAGGCTAATAGAAGAGTGTTATAGATCTAATCTTTAACAGTGCTCATCAAAAAATAAGCAGAGTTCAGCCACCACGTCAGAAGAGTGGAAATCTTACCCTGGGGAGTTTTTATTTCAATATCAGGTGCTGGACCGCTGAGAGCCACTGTAACTTCTTTTAGGCTGGGATCAAAGGGCATTTGCCAGGTGTTGCTGACCTGACTGAAATGATCAGTGGAAAGCAGGTTGACCTTTGAGGACTGCACAGCCTCCTCTACCCATTTAAGAACCTGTTATGCAAAGGAAAAATGTTAGAAGTGTTGATAAAAGGTTGACCACTTGTGATTATTAGAAGACGTAAAAAAAATTTAATTACTGACATAACACTACTAAGCATAACTTAAATTTAAAAGAAAATCTTTTAAGAGCATAAATGAATTAAGTAACATGTCAGCTATGACACATAAGCTTTTTCTTGGAAACATGAAACTCTTTATCAGAAAGATTTTTGCATTCCGTGCATGCCACGCCCTTATTTCCCCCACATCACATGACTATTCTAACCATGTGATGTGTGAAAGCATCTGGCCTTCCACATTTACTGACACTTTAGGTAAAGATGTGTATGAAAAATGGTAACATATTTTTTAAAATATTAGCATAATATGGGGTTAAGGTTTGTCTTTTCACGGTTCAATTTAAAGACAACTGTGATACATATTGGGGTCCCCAGATTTAAAACTACTTCCCACTAGAAATACGCAATGTTGCATAAAATTCATAACATGTAGTAAGTAACATCCATGATTCTGGCAAATGAATTAGATCCCATGTTTCACAGGGGGAACAGAGTATTTCAGGCAGGTGAAATGTTTAGTTAACCCCATCTAACTTTGGCAAATAAAGAACAAATGTTTCCAGATCCACACGATTTGTCGTACATGAAGACAAGAATAAACACAAGAAATTTTTGAAATAAAAATTAGTTCCCATATTGTACACATACTTCAAATTAAGATCAAAACTGATCTCTAGGCACTTTACAAATAAAGATCAATAAGAAAGGTTTTTTTTTTTTTTTACTATTGCAAGTAAATTGTCTGAATGTTCTCTGTGGATCTAAAGGCCTTTCTTCCTCTGTATAAATTCCTCTCCAAAAGTAATAAAACTGCAGAACATTTAAATTTCATGCTCTAGCTCTTTTCACAATCCAAGACTGTTGATTTATATTTTGGAGAGGCTGAAAAGAGCAATGGTATGCATCAATCAGTAAATTTTTTCCCAGCACATTAGATCTAGAGTCATAGGTTGTAAAAACCGTCTGAAGTCATTTAATTTCCAAAACTTAAGTGGAAAAAACCCTTTTCTGTGGTTAAATCAGGTCTAAAATCAAATGCTTCACTCACTTAATATGCAGGTTGATAACAGTGCAGGGGCGTACAGTAATTATCCTCTTACCTCATTGACCTGTTTCTTGTCCAGGTGGAAAACTTGCCCCGAACTTGTAGAGGCAATTTCCTCATACACCTTGTAACCAACATGATTCCTATCATCACAATCACCCGTCAGCACAAACACCACCTTGAAAAAAAAAGTGGAACAATTAAAATAAAGTTTCTTTGATTCTGAACTTAAATAAATTTTAGTTTCATTAAATTATCTCCAAACCTGTGACTGTTTCTGTTGAATGAGCTGCAGGACTTCATGAGTCAATTTGTAATCTTTAGAACGGGCATCCGTGAAAACATAAATAAATGATCCTGGCAAAGAGATCTCCAAAGCGATCTTTATAGCACCGATGCTCATCTCTGGGCAGTCACCACCTCCCTGTAAAAGAAAAAAAAGTTTGATCTGTCAGCAATGTTCATGTACAGTGACTTGTAAGAGATTTCATACTCCTTGATCTTGTTCTTAATTTGTTGAATCACAACTACAAACATTAACTTTTGTGCGACAGGCCAACACAAGTATTGCACAGTGGAAGAAAAATTGTAGCTTGTAGGGATTTATTGCCCATTTGAAGTCAGTAAGTTCTTCTGTTGTACATCAATATTGTACATCATTGTACTTCTTACTCACACAAAGCTTGATGTATGTCTGCTTAATGTTTTCTGTTGGTTTGAATGTATTTAACAAAGCATTGTCATGTTCTGTTTGTATATCCTTTCTTCCAAGACAAATTTCTCCCATGAGAGACAAATAAATAATTTCTTATAATTTCCTCAGTCTGTTTTAAGAAACTAAAATAAATACTACCTACCAAAGTAAGGTTTCTTCTGTTATTTCTTATGTCAAATGGTGCAAGGGTATCAGAACCAAAACAAACAGAAATGAAAATGTTGCTAAGAGCCAAAATATGATTCACCTTCAGCCTGAGACAAGTGAACTCCATTTTCTTCCATTTGACAACTTTCTCTTTTCGGTGTACTTCACCATGTTCTCAGCATTAAGCCTTATAGCAAGGCCGCACTGTTATTTTTACATACAGTTCTGTCTTTTGTCTGAAACAAAAACCCTTTTTGCAACATTCTGAAGCAAAAGGAAGGAGTGTGAAAGTTAAGAGGGGAGGGTAAGAATTACAGACTGAAGAATAAAGCTGTGACAGAAAAAGGGATTGTTTTCATGCTTTCTTGGCCTTTTCAGACATAAGTTTGAACACAAGTCATGCTAAATATGCAAGTTCTTTGCCAAAGTCTTTCATCAAAGGCTATTCAGGGCTTATCTGCCTTTGTTTAACATAATTTGAAGCTTTTATTATTTCCTTAATTTATCCATAATACTTGTCAAACAAACACATTTTGGCATTGACTGATATATGTCCAGCTATTGAATGGTGTTTAGGCGTTTATTTGTCTTCCAGCTGGAACGCTATAAAGTTCCTTTTTAATGCCAAGCTTAACAATACTGTGGTATGCAATTACTGACTTATCAGGCTTACACTTTCTTTCAAGCCTTGTTTTTGGCTTCCAGTGCAAAATAACAAATTTCTGCAACAGCTCACAGATCTTCCAAACTAGACATCTGGTATGATGACTATAACCTTCTGGATTTTTTTTATGAAGTTCAGATGACCTGGGCATCCAGGCTACAGCTGCTGTTTCCTTGAAAGATGCAAGTGTCTGAACCCACCTGAACGTACAACTCTCTAAGTTCATCCTGGAACTTCTTTGGGTCTGTTGTGATTGTTACAGGTCCAATCTCTGCAAGAAAACACAAACTAATGGGATTAATGGAACCATAGCCTCAAGGTGTTTTGGAATATTTTTATTGTTGTACCCAAGCCAACTATTGGTTTTGCCAAGTACTTGTGAATGTCCATAATAAAATGTTAAAGTTTGAACGGGAAAACTTTATGGAATAAAAGAGATTTTATTAAGCAAGAAAAAGGTAGAGGGAACTATAAAGAAATAATAATACTAATATTAAAAAATATGCAGAAGGTTTTAAGACATTTTTACTTTTAAAAAACTGAGTAACTATACAGTGACAGGTTACTGTAAAAAAAAACACTACTGCAGCTCCATTATGTACTGATATCGTTTCAAAAGACAAAAATATTTCGTGATGCTCTAAAGTAGACCTATTTTATGTAGCTCACTGTATATAAGAACTTCAGTAAAACTGCGGCGTGTTTGTTTTTTTATTGAGTGATGAAGATTTAAAGTTAGATATTTTCAGTACACTGCAAAAACACAAACTCTTACCAAGTATTTTTGGTATAATCTTAGCATGCTTGAATTAATTGATTGCTTTAATCAACAGACTTGTGGTCCACAAAGAGATGATACACAACAATACGACATATAAAAAACAAGGAAAAAATCTAAAAATAAAATCTTATAAAAGACTTGCATACCGATGTTTCCACAGAGCCAACTGGTATCTTAGCGCACTGAGAGAGGGATGTGAAAACATTACAATAAGACTGTTCAATTAGCTGCCCAAACGACACATAAACTTGTATATCAAATTTCTCACAAGAGCCTGGAATGTTCTGACATGTGCGTTACAAAACATCTCACTTGCACTGCTGAACGTGGGTTTCTTAAGCAGAATTCTCAAAGAGTCATTATAAGCAACCTTAAGCTTCTGCATGCTAGCTTTTTTAAATTTACAACACAAAGGAGCTATATACAAGGACGTACAGTAAGCTTTAAACAGGCTTATTTTTCCTCCCCAGAATGTTTGCCTGGGCGTACAACATGCGACACTGCCGATAAATGTCATCATCATCATCACAGAGCTGGTCTGTCATGTAGTGATCCAGATATTTAGTTTTGGAACAAACATTTAACTTTTGCCCTGACAAAAAAAAAAAAAACGGGAAACAAAGTTGTTTGTCTGCTTTAGTCCTACATATTAGTACAACAGTTTTCTTAGCATTATACTGCACATCAAATCTCAACCTATTATCAGAGCAGATATTCAGTAACAATGCCATCATACATAGTATGAAGGTCTATACAGTGATAAATATCACTGCAATTAACATCAGAGCACATAACAGATTGAAGAGGAAGACTCATTTTACTCAAAAGAAGATCAGTTTCATATGCTATGCTAATAAGTCATCTTTAGGGAGTTTGGATCATTTAAATTTAACTGTAGGGGCACTATTTGCCCTCCATATAAACTCTGGAAGACTTTTAATATCCAGCATCATTAAAAAAGGAACATGATCTGACATAGAAAACTCATATAAGATTTCTATTGATCTTACAACAGCATGGGCATTAGCAAAGCTAATGCAATGGCCAAGCCATGACATTGTATGCCAAGCTTCACTTATATAGGCATAGCTATCTGTAGGTAGCAGGAGCTGACTGGACAATATAAAACTGCTATCACAAAACCGATGCATATGTTTGGCAAATGAAGAATATTCATCAGATATATTTATGCATTCATATCACCTACTACATACACAGAGGTAAAATAATGGTCATCAATAAAAGAGTTCAAGAAAGCAAGTCTATTCAAATAAATGTCTTCATTCTGAGTACACTCATATGGTGTGTAGACATTAATAATGACAAATTATTTGTTTTCAACTTTTAAATGTACAGCAATACACCAGTCAACACCAGTTCTGATGACATTTAAAACTGGATCCAGCTTTTTGTGCCATAGAATGGCTACTCGTCCTGCAATTCGACCCCTCACTATACCCATAGAAAGATCCACAGTAGACTCACCAGCTCCACAGAAACAGTCATTAATACAGTTCAAACTTCCCAAATCCTGTTTCGATAAAAAAGTTTCTTGTAAACAAAGGATATCACATTTTTGCAACAGCCTATCCACAACCAGACGTCGTGCTTTATCTCCAGCCGTTTTACCGACACGCAGTCGACACACAATTGTAAGAAATAACACGCATTAATTGGTCTATGAGGAATTCACTGCAGACAAAACTAACTTACAAATACCTTTTCAGCAAGACATAGGAGCTTGTTACAAGTCAATTATTAATGGGAAAATGTCTTGTTATAAGTGAAATAATGTGCCAGTAGAACAAACAATTTTTCATCAATATTAGGGATTGTGGATTTAACACAAGCTTCTGTATCTTCCTGAAAAGCTACTTCTAAGTCAGTTCTGTCTTATGTAATGTGTACTAAAATATTTGCACTAGAAACTAGACCAAAATTACTTGGTAATATTTTCTATTTCCGCAGTGCGAAGAAATCCAAGGAAATTTATGACACTTGAAGTATAAAATTGACAAACATCGCCTCCAAGAAATTTGGTACTACTGACGATACCAATATTGTGATGATTGTGATGATGATTGTGTTTCAATAAACTGTGCCACTCTATGTACCAGTAATCACTTAATCATTAATGTCTACACCAGTGGTTTTCAACTCCAGTTCTTGAGCACTATTGCACTGCAAAGATGCATCTAAAAGCTGCAGGACAGCAGTTCTCCAGGACTGTAAAAGGAGAACTTTGGTCTACATAATCCTCACTTTCATGTACAGAAACTAATGCAAACACACACTTAAACTCAACACCTACTTTGGAGTAGCTTTTTAAACCCAAAACTGGAGTGTGGTAGTACTCAGTGTGACTCAACTGATGCAGTGGGAAAGTGTGCAAAACACCTTAGTGACAGAGCTCAGCTCAGGTTTAAACTCAAGACTGGTTCGCTATGAGGCAACACAGCTAAAACATAAATGACTGTGCAGTTCTGAGGGTGGTCTTCCTCTACCATATAAAACTACAGTACTGCCTCACAGTAACAACATCTCTGTTTTACATATGCTACTGTTTATAGTCGCTTTTGTTTCTCAGATGTTTTATTGGCGGATGGGCAGTTAAGATCTCTCCCGAGTCAAACTAGGTGACTGCAGCGGCTGCAGCTGCACTAAAGAACGAGACTGATGATTGTTTGCAAAAAACAGCAGACGCACACAGAGCGGTTCTGCACATGCAAGCAGATTGGAAAACACTGGAAAACAAGGGTTCCCTTGTTGAAAATGGGGCAATTACAGAGAATCCCTGACTGTTAAGGAAGGATGCAGTTTTAAAACAGCCTGCAAAATGTTGGTTGACATACTGCTGAGATGTTTTGCCATTTTCCTTATCCTCTAATCATCTTTTCAAAGTAGAACTTACGAGATTAATTTATAGGCAACATAAACAGCAAGGAGTCTCTTAGCACTCCAGTTTTATAACATGTATTATTTATTCTTAAAAAGCACTCATATTGTGTAATAAAGGAAAAAAAAGGAGAAAATTGCATTTGCTGCCAATAATTCAATTACTGACACTGCTGTGAAGCCTTGAGGAGCTTTTGCACTGATCAAAGACACTTTTAAAAACCAGTAGGGAAATTAACCTGGCTGCTAGGAACAGAACTTGGACTGGAAGTTAAACTTTTCATAGATGGAAAAATTGACACCTCTTCCTTTAGGGAGAGGTTCCCATGGCTGTCGTAATGATTCTTTAGACTGTTTTGGCTTGCTGCCTCAAACCACAGCCACTCTTTTCAGCACCGCCAGTGTGGAAAACCCGGTAAAAACCCATGACCTTGAAACAGCATGAGCTGAAATAAATCTGTTTTAAACTCTCCCTAGGTAATAAATCCTGACTCTGACATATGAAGACAATTGAAGTTTGATTTTTATAGTGTGTTTGTCTACATTCTTTGGTTATAGGGATCATTATGAGCTTTCCAAATACCACCACACCAAACAACTACACATATTTGCAAATGTGAAGTTCATTCAGCATTCGTCAAATACTCAGTAGAAAGGGGATACCTCAGATACAGAATTAAAACTAGCCAGATAAACAGGATTTCATTCTTAAAAAGAGAAAAATGCAAAATGGAGGTCAAAAAGTTATATTTTGGTCTTACCAAACCAGAGCAAGTTCTTCAACACATTTCAGAGGTGATCACCTGTTGACTCCATTGATGCATCCTCTAACAACAGGCAAAATAAATATGTTCAATAACTTCTACAGCTCTGTCAGTCAGACTAAGTGACATTTTATCCAGAAAGTGCCTGGGTGCTTCTGTTTGTGCCCCTCCAGCTTTTAAAGAGCAGGGTCTGGTTAGCCAGTGTGTTGGTTGTTACTGGTGCCTTCACTTCAGTAATAAATATGAATTTTGGGTTAAATCTTCCTGACATGGAGGTTGACAAGGACAAAAGGTTTAACCTCACTGCCCTGGAAGGCTATTGGCAAATTTATGCAGACTTCTTGGTATATTTTTTTCAATAAATTTTTTCCACCTGAGCTGTATCCACATGGCGTCTTCTCTGATTATTGTTTTCCTTGCCTTCTGAAGAAAGTTGGTTGCCCTGTATTTTATTTAAAAATAAGTTAAGTTCAAATACATACCCTTTCTTATTTGCAAAGAACATTGAAAAAGTAGTTTTTACTTTCATTTTATTCCTACCACCTTCTATTAAATAATATCTGAATAAAATACATTTATTCATTCATTTTTTTTTTACTTTCTCCTTCTCTCTCTAATCCTTTCAACTCCTCAGGTATTATGTGAGTTTTTGAGATGCAAATCAGTAGGTCTCAGATGTGAAAACAATATATTGTTACCACGGTTAAAAAAGGAAGAGCAAAAGTCCTTCCCATTGAACAGCATCCAAAACCACAGCAAATAATTATACAAATATGCAACCAATTACAAGCAAAACTTTACAAAAAAAAGAAATCAGAGTTAACTTCACAAAGCTACTCCAACACGCAATCATGATCAGTGCCATTCTAGAGTCTCATATCAATTCTAGAAATTTATATCAAGGGATATAATTGCTTCTGCAAGGCACAGCAGACCTTTCTAGGTTGTATAAATGATATGTCTATAAGATTAAAACAACAACAAAAACATTGTAATTTGGTAAGTTAAGTGCCAGAAGGTGGTCTCCAAAATAAAAGGATAAATGTCCTCACCGAGTTATGATGGTCAGGCAAATGAATTAAACATGAAAGAATGTCTGAAAAAACAACAACAAAAGAAAGAAAGAAAGTCATTACCACAAACTAAACAAAATCAAGTCCTCCACTACATCCTGTTGTCTTAATCTGGTTGTGGAGCTAGTTGTTGACACAAGAGATAACAAGATAAAGAGTCGAAATCAGCCTCAACTATCACAAAGGCATTTGGAAGTATTTATTTGTAATCTCTGCATGTAAAGCATTCTTCTACAAAACACATGCACACCTAAACACACAAAGAACATCTAATGAGTTCAGGCAACTTTCCAATGGAAAACTGCTGTTTCACCTCCTCCTACATTCAGGCTTGAAGTGATTTCAATTAGTCGAACATTTACTGTGCAGCAGGCACAACATCAGCAGCAAGGAAAGCAAATCATAAGAACATTGCATCCTCTTTAACCCTTAGATCAAAAAAGGTTTTAGCAAGAATTAATCCATTAGTTAATAATGGAGATGCTGAGAAAACATCTGGTGACCAGAATCAGATGATTCTAACACTTGACAGAGTTTGATCTGTGATCATCTGTTGAGAAATGAAAAGTCTGAGCTTTTCTTCGATCAGTGAACACACCACACCTAAGCCCTCACAGATTGTGTTGATGTCATCATTCAGTGTGGAGGAAGATAGGTCCAGTTATTTTTAAAATAATTAAGGTGCTTGAAAGTGGAGCTTTAGGAAGTACAAAAACTCTACCAAAGTCTTTTCTACAAAGATTTGTCATGCTTATTCAGGGTGCTACCTTTGAGTTGGGTCAGACTTCAGCAAACACCAGGGAGACAAACATATTACAGCAAAGTTGTTCTTGAAGCGTCAATCCTGTTCGTCAGTGAAGGTGCTCGATTAGAAATTGTTGGCAGCCAAAGTCACAAAAAACAAATACACCTTCATTAATCAGTTGGTAGAAATTAACCGATTACATCCTCATCATTATTGTGTCATTTTACTACGTCATCTACTTGATATTTAATGTGGACACTCAGATATCAGCAAATCACTATGATTGCCTGCTTGTGTGAAGTTGTTTGATGTGCTGAAACAACAACCAACATAAAATGGGAAAGTACAGAATGCAAGATCTAACAGTAATGTTGGCACAGCTAAATTAATTAGCTTTTTCTTTTGCTCACTAAAAGTTCCAGTCAATACTCTTAAGATTTTGTCACTTTAAGGGCTCTCTTAAGGCCGGAGGTCCTTTGTGAATAACGTAAGAACCACTTACTTGGGTAAAATTCTAAGAAAATTATTTAAATTCCAAAAACTTTCCTAAGATGATGCCACTAGGAGCTAGGAGCTACTATAACCATTTTCTACTGGTTTAAGCAACAAAACAAATCAAAAAGGTTTTACAAGTATATTCTCTGTTTTAAAAATTCAACAGCACACCTGAATTTTACCAATTGGCTCTTGGAATATGCTGGTTTCTTGGAACATAGTTTGGGATTTCTAATAACATTCAATTTTGAACTAATTTGGAAAATGTAAGATAAAATATGAGTAAAAGTACAATAATAAATCTTAACTGTCCAAACTGCTATAGGACTTGCATGCAAAAGAGGCTTTAAAGAAGCAAGCCTTCTGCCAGTCTGCTGACGCAGTGTAAATTTTGCCAGAAAGAGATTGTCTATCATCTTGACAGCTCTGGAGTGTAATAATTTAACAAACCCCACAGAGAAAACACATATGAAACAGCACATGAAGCCACTAGTTTGTCAGCAGGCAAAGTGTAACGCAATAAACACATTACATAGAATCCAACATGTTCTGAGAAACATGATGTATCATCGGGCAAGTAGGACCAGAAGCAAAGTTACTCAATTATAGAAAAAATAAAAATAAAAAATTCAGAGATCTTATGTTGAAATCACTTTCACATACGAATATATATATATAGGATGAATTTGGCTGTTAATGCTTGCCAGCTTTATGTGCTACATTCTGGTTGCAGGGTCAGTCAGTTTCAACTTAAACACTGAGTTTTCTAGCTATAACTGACTCACTGGCACTTGCTCTCTGTGGTTACTTTGAATCACAGGCTGCATTTGGCTAAGCATGAGGAAAATTATGGACTTTCACCAAAGAAGCACATCAAAGAAAGAATTTAATAAGATTTCTTCATCTTTGTAGTTAAGTGAAATTTTACGCTCTGTCTAAACAGAAGCCACAAGAGAAGAACACAGTGCGTAAACAACTTAAAGTTCAAAATAAAAGAGCAGCATTTGGTAAGACGTGCAGGGTTCAATTACAACTTCATAGAGCAGCATTTATATTTGTGCTGTATATCTGCATGCAGCATAAAAGTTAAATTCAAAAGACCAGAAAGAATGCATTACACCCTGGATTTGAGCTATACATATGTGGTTTAAGGTACAGTGGTTTACTACAGTGAGCCTCTTTTGCTCAAAGCAACAAAGCAATTTTATGTGTAATGAAAGACAACTTTGTACTCTAACGATGTCATCATCTATGTAGATTGGAACTTCAATACACCAAGATTAAGGCATTCTTGTGGAAGAACAGAAGGTAGACACTGAAAGATTCTAGTGCAAGGGAAAATGTATTTATGGACTTTTTCATCTTATATAAAAAATACTTCTAAGTACTTTCTACAAATGCCTTTTGCCAAATGTAAAGGGTAGTTGAAGGAGGCTTAAGGTGTTTTTGGTTTATTTTCAGAAATTTAGCTCGGCTTCTTAAGCTCAAGTGAAAAGATATCTTAATGCTTAATGCATTTTGGGACGTTTTGGATAATTATTTTTTGTTGACTCTGCAGATACACTTTGGAAATGCTCCATCAATTCGAACATCACTACGCACCAGTGGACCAGACACGGTCCATGACTTCAACCGTGACCGTTGAAGACCGTTTGAGAACTAATATCCTTCATTGATTAACTGCATTGCAACTGCAGAATTTGATGACGTGGGGAGGAGTTAATTCCAACAATTTTATTTTGATGTGTTGAAGTAGGGTTGCGTCTAAACATCGCAGGACAGAAACTCTCAAAGAAAGGGGCTGGAGGCCTCTGCCATGAGTGACGGTGCTTAAGGCCTGAGCTCAACCTGATAAAACAACTTTCTGGTGAATTAGAGTGGAGACTGTTAGCCAGACCATGTCATCCATCATCAGTGTCTGACCTCACAGATCTGTTTTTGGATGAACGGTCAAAAATCCACACAAGCACACTCCTAAATCCTGTGGAAAGTCTTTCCAAAAGAGCCGAAGCCGTCGTACCTAGTGTAAGTACAAGATTTTCCTCGACAGATGTTTTATAGCGGTACAGGCCAGAGAGCACTGACAGTATGACCTTTGGTCCTGCAGCTTGTGATTCAGTTGCCTGGTGCACAACTTAAGAACCAGACCAGTGAAACTCATTGGAACTGCTGTATCAATCAATTGTATGTCAGTTTTGGTGAATGAGACACCAGCTGTGATGCCTGTTTAAAAACTCAGTGGTTAATGTTATTTGACAGCTTTGCTAACAGTTTTCCATTGTAGCCCGTAAGCTTATTTATTTAGTGTGGGTGCACACAAATAGGAAATGATGCTTAGGCATAAAAATTTTTCATTTACAGCTGTAAACAAGTGGTCCTGCTGGTACAGCCTCATTAACCTTTTACAAGGATGTAATGTCTTGCCTGGTCTGCTTCAGCAAAAAAGGTCTCATAAAACAGGCCAAACTTAACAGAGGCAGAAATAATGTGTTTTACGAGGTTGATGAGGAATAACACATAGTTACCACAAATTTCATACATTATCACCTTATAAAGCCATCTTTTTACATGTTCTAAATAAGAACAGACAGAAACCCATCTACAGTGCCTTACAAAAGCAAATTTGTAAGGCACTGATGTTTCTGTGTTTTGTTAGAACCACACAATTGTTTGTATTTTATAGGGATTTTATGTAAAATGCCAATACAAAGTGGGACATGATGTTGACAGAAGATAACTCCTTGTTTTCAAATAATATCTGAAAACTAAGATATCTAAATCTGTCTTCAGCCTGTCTGAGTAAAACATCAATTTAATATAATATTGTAATAAATGCAATTAGAATTTTATGGCATTTTCTTATCCAAACAAGACCAGCACACTGAATTTGTTCATTGAAAATGGTAGATTTTTTATTAGCACTCAAACAATGCTCCACTTCATCTCCTTTCATTGATGCCAGCATAATTTGCTAAAACTCACAGCTGTGAGGTACACAGATACATTTCAAGCATAATATTCACTGATCTGTGCATCTCTATTAGCATTTAAAATTCTACAGTTAAATTGAAATTAATGTCCTTAACTTGTATTAGTATTTCTTTTTTACTTTTGTTCTTATGTACTCTACTTGCTTAATGAAATAAAGATATATATTTTTAAATACTTAAGATTTCAGCTATTCATTTCACAATATTTCTGTTTAACGTTTCTTTAATAATATATACTCTGTTTATTTTGGAGCTAGATTTAAAATTTTAGAATAGAGCAAAAAGGACCATAACGTACAAAATCTAGATATCTGTTTTACTTAAAAAATGACAAAAAATTATCCCTTGTACTCTGCAACGCAAGAAAATTGTACTATTTGTAATTCACAAAACAAACACCCTCACAAAACACACCTTCTCTTGGAAAGCCATCACAGCGGATAACATGTGCTAATCAATTCTGATTTTCAACATATTGGTAAATTTGGACAGGGTATGAGAGCTAAAAAGTCAAATTTCGAAGTATTTTTAAAGGCTAACATAACTATATAAAGGATGTTTGAGTACCATAAACATTGTTTGAACAGCAGTTTAATATATCATCCTGCTCCACACATACACACCTGTTTAAAGAATGTGCATGAGTGAAAGCACATGTGATGGATAGATATTTATTGCACTTTGTCCATTTGTTTTCACCAGGATGCAAATCAGCAGCCAAACCGCTCAAAATGGACATATGTTTCAACTCGAGTATGCTAGCGGGCCTTGCACAGAGAAGGAGTCACAGCCAGAATGAGGTCATGCAAAACCAAATCATGTGAATGCTTAGCGTTGGAATCAGGCCTAAAGCGAATGAGTTCCATATGAGTCAATAAAAGTGTGATGCAAAGCAATAAAACTAATGAGCTAAAAAAAAAAACTTTATGAAAATGTTTCATTAATAATTGCGTCTAGACACAGCTCAAAATGCAGGGTTTAAGAGAAGCTCTGGCTGATGCTTACAAAAGCAGTTTATTATGCAGCATCTGAAACCGTTGGTATTATTAAAACAATATTGATAAAAATATATTTTATGATCCAGAATTTAATCAGACTAAACTTTTTCAGTTTGAGGTCAGTGGAGAATGTTTTTGTTATTTTCTTCAAATCCAGAAGTTTGCATATATTTGTTTAGCAAACTTAAATCAAACATCTTTCCACAAGCTTTTCAGAGTTGTTTTGATGGAAATCTAGGCCATATTCTCGCTGACAGAATGAGGCCGTCACATTTTCAGCTTTGTACACAGATTTTCTGAGTGACTGATATCTTTCTATAACCCAGATAACTGTCGCCCACATTGAATCTGTTGGGTTTGCAACTATTTTAACCTTATGATTAAAATCCATTTGTATGACTCAATTGTACTCAAGTCTTAACTTCCTGGCCGACATCTTCAGATGTCATTTCAACATTTCCACACAATGTTCTTTCCTCATGCTGCTATCCAACACCAGTCCCTCCTGAACCAATGCAGAACTGTGGTTTTCAGATTATTTATAAAAAGCTTTGAAAAGACTGAATCATTTTCCTTCCACTTCACAATTATGTACCAATGGTAAAGATTTATGTCTTCATTCTAAATTTCCCAATGAAAAGAGAAACAAATTTGGTGAAAAATAGTAAAAACAGTCGATATAGGCCAGATGGTGGCTTCAGAAGAAAGCTGATGGTCCTGCTTGGACTAACGGAACCTCGTAACTTTAGGCTCAGTCAAAAGGAAAACATGTGGAGTGTCTGAAGGGAACAAAATTCACATGGTGTATTTTAGAAACCCTCTTAACCGCATCACTTACTTTAAATGGATTCAATTTATCAGTGTAATTCCAAATGCATTTAAAGTTCCAGGCTCAAAACTGCACACACCTTTAACTGAGTGCATCAGTTCCTACATCGGTTTTCAGTTATTTGAGTTATTCAAACAAAGTCAGTGTTTACTTATATCACGTTGGATGACAATATAAGGTCATAAAAGAGCATTCCAGAACATATAAAAAAACTATAAAAACCAGCACGGTTGTTCCATATAGTATTACTCTTTTTTTTCCTTCTCCAAAATCTCCTCCTCTCTCTCTTTTGGCATTCCTACCTAATAGCATCATTACTGACTCTGTCCAGCTAAATACAGGCTCCTTGTAATCTCACACGGGCAGAGTGTTTAAGACAAAAAATGAAAAGCTCTCGACAGAAGGAAACAAAGAAAAACACGAGACTCGTAG
The DNA here is from genome assembly GCA_903066815.1 of Brachyrhaphis roseni. Taxonomy (NCBI): domain Eukaryota; kingdom Metazoa; phylum Chordata; class Actinopteri; order Cyprinodontiformes; family Poeciliidae; genus Brachyrhaphis; species Brachyrhaphis roseni. The sequence goes on from CAEFZY010006813.1 coordinate 50,217, forward strand.
GAAAAGACACTGAAAACCAACAAAGGAGGCTTTGAGATGAGAGGCTTTGATCTTCCAGAGAAGGAAGAAACTATTCTGCCTTCCCTTCTCATCACTCCTCAGCCGTCTCCCTCTTACTAATCACAACTGGCAGGAAAACGTTAGACAGGCAGGCTTTCAACTGAGAGGAACCAGTTTCTACAACACACAGCTGAAACTAACCAGGAATCTCCATAAAATGCATCCAAACAATTTATGTGATGCTTGATTTAATTTAGAAAAATGTAACGTTTTGATTTGAGCTGATTTTCTTCAGCTGGTTTTGAAATTTACACAGCTTCTTTTTCTACACTTCTGTCCAGTCAAGAAAAAATAAAATTTCCATGGCTCTAAATGCAATAATGAAAAAAACGAAAACATAAGTACACCCTTTCTGCTTACATAAAACAATCAGGTCCTGCTAATCAAATGTGTTTCACTAGTTGATCTTCTGCTTGATTATCTCTAAAAGGTTTAACAGATAAAAACCTGAAAATGTTCAACACATTTGGATTTTCTCTTATCCCTGTAAATAAAATCCAGTGAAACCAGTTACCTCCCAAAGTCACCTAATTAATACATGTGTTTCATTTAAGTATGAATACAACTGTTCTGTGAAGCAGCAGTTTCAGATTTTGCCACCGTGCTTCATAACTGCTAACTTAAAAACAACAACAGCGTGGAGGACAACTGTGGATAAAACAGGAAAAGTCATACCAACAGTTTGGCAGCATTTCAGATATTTAAAACAAAAACTAAATCAATAAGTATTGCTATTGTGATTAATTTTTCAGCCATATACTCTAGCCCTATTTGTATTAAATATACTTTTCATTAAGTTGCATTTCTGCGTTAAGTTTTTTATTGATCTGATATACTTTTCTAATCTTAAATGTTTTCATTAGCTGTAAATGAAATAAAGTCTTTAAGAGAGTCTGTAGTTAATCTATAAAATGTGTTTCAATGAAATAAATGAACCTGTTAATATAACATTATTTTTTGACTATGACCAAGCACACAATACAAGCTTTGCAAACCATGTATCATTTTTGCACGTCATAGCTGGGACTTTGGTAAACATATCTCAATACTATAATTGTGTGCATTTATGAGGTGACGAAATTGAATAAAAGTTATTTTGAAAAGCACTATGAATAAACTTCTTTCCACATGACTGCAGTCCTGTATGTGAGTAAAATGGCTTGAGAAGGAATCCTGCTTCTTTCCTCTTTATTTTTTTTTTCTCCCTGCAGGATGGAGTTTCAGGGGGAGACTTCCTGGTTATCTTCCCATACAGGCCTGACCCCAATATCCAGGCGTCCTCCTCACACTTTTGCTTCATACACAGACTCTCTTAGAAACTTGCAAAAGGATAGACTTAGAAGAACACACAGTGTTGTGTTTACCGAGTCAGATTGCAATATAAATAAAAAGACTTCTCATGTAAAAGCAGCCAGATCAAACAGGAGGGGCTGTGTTATCGCACTGGGCTGGATAAAACGGAAAGAAAATGGATCTGTGTCATAAATGTCCCAATGAAAACAAAACAGAGAAGAATACAGAAGGGAAGGCAGAGATCCGGGGTCAAAACAACATTTGGAAAAATGTTCAGCTACCCCTGCTCGCAGTGTGTTGTGCTAATCATTCCTCTACTCCCTGAGGGGTTTCACTCTGACATCCTCGTAAACATCTTCAGAAGCAAACGAATGTCACTTGCCAGTGAAGGACAAACACACAGCTGTAAAGTCTGTAAAAAGGAGTCGACATGGAAGCTCAAACTCAGGCTGTTGTAACTGTGAGAAGACAATCTCAGAATTTACCTCTTCAGACAGGAATAATTGTGTGAAAACCTAAACTTAGTCCAAGATGAGAGTTTTTTTCCATTTCTGTTGATACATCAAAGCATTGCAGTTTTTATATCACATCCTAATAAATTCCACACTCAAAAAATGCATAATGAATTGGATATTTATTACATTTGTGTATAAAAAACCCAGATTTGTACCTTGTATTATGTGGTTATTTTTTAAGATGAATGCTCTAAAATAAGGATATGTGCTTCAGAAAAAATGTTGAAAAGCAGCAGAGAAGCAACATCTGGATGAGGAATTTGTGTTCACCACACAGATCATCTGTCTATTAATTTATTTCCTTTTCCTTCAGGTCTCCTGGTTCAGGTATTTTCATTTTACCCTGCTTACAGTATTTGACATAAAGATGTTCAGGCTGTGGGAGCAAACTTATACCAAGAGCCATTAACATCTATGGAAAGGATGCTGCAATACATTGTCAAAATATGGCATTAGATGTTTTATCTATCAAGGCAATTCTTATTTTGAGTGTTGAATGTGTCTTTTTTTTTTTTTTTTTACATTTAATCTAAAAAGCATACAAACCTGCAAAATTAATCAGACTCATTCAGAATTGTCCGCTCACCTCTTCCTTTAAGTGTCCTCTGGAAAAGTGTCAAATTTAATTTTTTTATTGTTAAAATGTTCTTGTGTGTTTTTCCCTAAGCACTTTGAAAATAACTGCAATCAATCTCATAAAGTGCCTCTTAAACACAGAATTTGTTGCAGTGAATGGCTTTACGTGACTATTTGCCAGTTCTGACCTGCAGTGCGACGTTGGTGTTAAATGACCCAATGATATATTGTCTAGACATTACTGCTGAGAATGAGAGAGCACTTAGAAGGTGATGACAATTGTCAAGCTGTTACAAACCTAAGAGCCTCACAGTCACCCCTGATGGAATGCTAATGAAAGAGGCCATCAGTCCTAACATCTGCACAGAGAGACTAAGTTCAACAGTTCCTGCTAGGGAGGAGGTGAGGAACATTCAGAGGGCGGAGTGTGAACAAACTATCACACCTTCCACCTTTCCAACTGCTTTTGTTTGGACTACAAAGAATAAAATTCAACCACCAAACACTCTCAAAATATGCAAGGTTCAACAAGTTTTATATTGCAAAATCTCAGTATTTTCCAGACTCATTATCCATGTTATTCCAGCAGTTTTTAAATGTAAGACATTTGTTCATAAAGTTGTTCCCGGTTGAGGTTTATAATTTGTGTGGTCCACAAATATGAAAACATATTGCTGACATTCCAGTTCCTCAGTGTGGAATTACAGCATACGGACAAACTTAGATCAGCTTCTAAAATCTAGAATGCGTCATAGTTTATTTTGCAATTACTGAGAAAGGGGCTGGCTTGTGGTATCTATATTTTTGTTTATGGACCTTCCAAACCCAAAAAATAAAAGTATAGGTTGCAGGATGTTTTATGATCTTCTGATTTTATAATCAGAAACCAATACAGCAGCAAAAACTTGATTTTTTTTCCTACTCACCATTCCAAACTTCAAAATATCACATACAAGCAGCTTTCAGGTTTTTAAAGTTAAGGTGAATGAGCAGAAAATTTTAGCTGTTGATTTTTCTTTCATATTCAAAATAACAATAAAAAATTATTTATTCTAATGTTCCACAACTAAAAGTTCCCTCACAAAGTATATGATTGACACAATTGTGGGAGGAATCCTTGACCAAACTCATCAGAAATTTGGGGGTGGGAGGGCACTTAGGAATTATCAGTGTAAAACATTCATCTAAGAAGGTCTATGTGCAAAAATAAAAAAGTGGCATTTTTTACACTAACTATACTTGAAAAATTATCTGAACAGTCTGTTCAAAACTGCACATGGACCCTTGTTTTAACAGAAAAAGCAGAACTGTGAAAAATTGCACAAATAAAATAATAAAAAAATGTACGCATGCATTCCTTTCTTTTGATCTGTATTACCTGGGTCATGAAAGGGCACCAGAGCGAAGTTATACAGCGGTCTCTTCGGTCGGCTCAGGGATGTTTCTAAAATCTTAGAAGCTCCCTCGATGACCTGAACCAGGTCGTCGTACATGGAGCCGGTCACATCGAAAACGAACCCCAGGGTGGACGCTCCCTCCGGGATGTCCTCATTCTTGGCCAGGGTGTCCGAGTCCTGCGCGGCTGAAAAGGCCACTGACAATAAAATTAAGAGCCACATAAGTTCAAAAGTCCAAGAATCCTTCTCTGACAAAGTTTTTGTACAGCTGGTTTTCGCCGGTGTGACCCTCAGGGCGAGTGTCGACATAAGGGCAGAGACATCAGAGCGGTTTATGAAGTGCAGAGGGAGCCAGAGTGGAACACGGGACTCCCTCAGTGCGCCTCTGTGGTTTCTGCAGCTCCTCAGAGATCTATGAGCTACACTCCCGGTCCCAGCGGCTCTGGCACTGTCCCTCACAGAAATGCATAGTCAGGACCCTTCATCTGCTTCGACATGCAAAGACCACCTCTAAGCTGGCCACACAATCTCCGAGGCGCAAAGCCTGTCTCACTGGACAAGAAGAGGTTTCACGAGACAGCCTGCGTGCATTTTGTTTATTACAAAATATCTGTCTATTGATATAGTTGACTATAAAATATTAACGCATTATGTCGTTTTTTATATATAAAATTACTCCACTCGGGTTTTTTTTTTTTAAACTCTTACTAATCCATTTAGGTTGTTGTGTATTCTCTATTGTCTTCTGCCATTGGATGCAACGTTTAAGAAAAATAAATAGTTGGTTGGATTTTAGATATTGAAAAATCCACAAGTTGAAGTGCAACAAGTCGAAAACAGATGTGTGGAGACTCAGATTTTCTTGTCTGTGCTCAAGTCTGCATTTCCATCTAGTGGCAATATGCTGATATCGCATCTAAATTCAAAACAAAAATTTGATGCGTTTTGAAAAATCACTTCTATAAAAATATGTTTTGTGAAAACAATTTTTTCTTTTTTTCTTTTTTAGCTACTTAGGACATTTGAGAAAAAACTGCAAGTGAAATAACTGCAGGGATAACTTTTATGTCACTTTTTTGTGTTTAAAAAAAAAACAGTCAAACAATCATCAAAAAAGTAGATTTTTCTTTTATTAAAGAAAACTTGAGCAATTTGTTCCTTTTATTACAGCATAAAAAGGTCCTGGGTCTATACTTTACATATGGTTTTTATGGACTAACTACATGTACAAATGCAAGCCAACTTGCTTTTTTTCAGTGCTAGGCCTAAGACTAACGGTGGATGCATGAAGGAACATGCCTCAGTCAAAGCCTCAAAACTGAAAGTTGCAGCTTCTTTATTGGAAAAAAATTAGAGATGTGAAAATGTCTATGCAGCACGAGAGGCTTCTATCCAATACTTTCGGTTTCTGTGCGACCACTTTGTTATGTCCTGCCAATATTTTTATTCAAAGAACTTGACTGTTGTGTCAAACACACACATTCTAAAAGAAAACATGAGACAATAATTTTTTTCACAACACTGGCTCTCTTAGTTATTCCAGAGCTGAAGAACTAGAAGCTAAATGCTACCTCCACATCTTTATTTCTAGTGCTGAAGACACTAAGTAAAGAGATCTCTAATGACCTTAAGGGTTTACATGGTTCATACTTGACCAAACCCACCCAAAATACATTTTGGCCAAAGACCATCCGGTACTATACAGACCAATTCAAAAAGTTTAAAATATATCCTTTCATAAACAGAGAACCAATGCATTGAGTTAAGAACTGGAGTGAAATGATCAACAGGCAGCAGGATTTAGGATGACATGCAGTTGCCTTTATTTCTTTGCAGAGTATAACAAAACAGTTACAAAGGTACAACCTACTTCAAATAAAGATGTACAATAACCTTTTTGTTATTGTACAAGACCTTTTTTTTTCTAGAAGATTTATTTTTTTTGCCTAAAACCTCTTTTGGAAAGAAAAAGTTATACAGCTATAACAACTAGATCTGTGTGGTGAACACAAAATCTTATACCTGTACAACTAGTTTTATCTACAGTAAATAATTTTTCCTCCACTTTTATCTGCACCACTACATTGAGATGTATTATTTTGTCCCAATTAATAGAGTTTAACTAAAAGTGAAAGTATTCAATGAAAAGGCAGAAGCAAGTTTCTGCCCATGGCCGATTGTTAGCAGCTTTCAGTTTCCATATGATTGCAATACTGCCAAATTCCCTTTTTCAAATCAACAGCTTTTCTGAGAAACACTCACCAGCCACTGTTTGCTGGGTCAGATCAACACAAATTGAGAATAAGGCCACCACATGTATTCAGACACCTGTACCTTGTGAAGACAATTTGCCAGAGTTCAAACTGTTCATCATAAGGGTGAAAGATTAAGGATTTAAATAACTTTGAATGAAGCATGGCTGTGGATGCTAAATCAGATTTCATATGATGGGCCTTTTTTACAAAGCAAAAACATATTCAAACAGATCCATAGGTGATCCATATTGGCTTCAGACCAGTTTACTGAAGGAAGAGACAAAACATGAGACTTATGATAGAGACTTTCATTTTTGAAAGCAGATGTCTCAAACAAATTAGTTTCACTGTTGTTGACTGTGGGAGGGGTTATAGAGCCGTCAGTATTTATTTCAGTCAGTGAGCTTTCCTCATCGACACCAAATCCTCTTTTGAAGAAGCAAGGTAAGACTAACACCGATGTGTCTATTGCAACACTTTCAGTTACTAACTTACATTAATTCAAAGTTTTGCAGAATTTATGAACTTAGTTGATAAAGTCAAAGCAGATAAAGATCAGTCTTTAAAATGTAATTAATGTTGCATGGTGTGGTTATCCAACCCACGGGGCAGTTCTGATTTCCAACGTCCTGTAACAATAATAATAATAATAATAACACCTACAGATCTATATGGGTTGGCGTTTTCAGTTTTGTCACAATGCATTGCTTTCTTTTTACTTTTTTCTGTCAACCAATAGTTGTGTAATCCACAGTAAAATCTCTCTTTCCCATCCCAAAGCGAGTGAACATCAAAGGTTCCTTCAGTTCACCAGAGCAGCAGTCCATCATGAACTCCAAGCTAAGTGAGACTCATCAGAAAACAATCTGCTCCCAGCTGGGACTTGTTCAACTGAAACTGCTCTACAAAGCCACCGTCCACGGTTATACTGCTGCTGCCTTTCACCAGCAATGTGACAGCCTGTCGCCCACTCTGTCTGTGGGCTACAATGTCTCTGGTTATATTTTTGGAGGCTACACCAGACAACCTTTTAATAAGTCTGGACAATATTCTGGCGATGACCAGGCATTTCTTTTTACTTTTGAGGGAAGAAAACTCATCAAATATCCAGTTGCTAATGCTTCATACGCTGTTAGAATGATGAACAACTATGGTCCTTATTTTGGAGAATCCCTGATTCTTATTAATGCGAACACGCCAATTGTACATAGCAATGCAGCAAGTTATTACCCATTTAATGCTGCACAGATGCATGGAAATGACTTGAACTTGGTAGAGTGTGAGGTCTACCAGGTGGTGGGTGAGTTAGTTTTAAATATCTGAATATTATTTTTATATAAACATTTCATGCATTTCCTAACTCAAGTTTGCTTTTCAACACTGACCGTAACAGAGCTGGCTAAATTTGAGGATCCATGGCGGACTGTAACCTGGAACCTTGAGTAAGATGAATGAAAACTCATAGTTGCATACAATAACACAACCGCTGGGAGGTAAAGTGAGATCTGTTGAAAACCTAGCTAACAATACTGTGGTGTAAACACTGCAGTTTTTTGTTCCCCTGCCATGGTTACGGACAAGGACCACACAAATGTTATCAGAGAAATGATCTGACTTTACTCACATAACATTCAAAATAACAATGAAACAGAAACTCAAGCGATTGCAGAGAGTGATCAATCATTTTACGGTGTTCTACACTACAGCTCAGAGTTTTTCTGAATGTACATGATGCAATATTGGGTTTGAGCCATTTGCAGACAAAACACTCCAAGCCAATCTTCCATAGAATATCTGAGTATTTTACAGTGGTTTCAGTCGAAAGCTTAAAAATACAGATTTTTAAGGAAGTGTGCAATTAAAGCTCATTTTAAATTTCGTCATTCTTTGCCAATTTCCTGTTGATGACAAGCCATCCTTGATGCTGTCGTTGATGGTGTCGTTCAAATTCAGTTTGAATCTGTTACAGTTACATATCAAGTCTAAGGTAATTTTGTTTATGTTATAGATTGTAACTGCAGTAAAACAGAAGTTTAATGCTTTACTTGTCCGGACTAACCGCTTCTGCTTGTGCAGAGGGGAACGGGGGGCAGTGAGAGATTTTTTTCAACTGACTGCAGTATCACAAATAACATTGTGTTTGAAAAAAACAAGATTATCAACAGGAGAATTGAAAATTAATCAATTTAAATCTACAGAGTTGATGTTGCACAACTTTAAACCAGACTTGTGACTCCAACCTACTACAATGGCACCACACACAGCATCAGAACTAAATATGTTAATTTGAATTATTCACACTTACTGTTATTTATTCCATTATTTACAGTATACATTTTGTAGTTACAGAATTGGCTTTTATGCAGTAGAGTTAGCTCCTAACCCAGACTTGGGTTTTCCCAAATTTAAGAGATGTCAATTTTGTTTTTATCACAGTGGCGAAATGTAGGATTCATGTTAGTGCACTGAATTAGTCTAATTTAACCAAAAGCAAATTCAATGGAAATGACTAGGATTCATTTAATTACCATTAAAAGAATAAAAGTTCTGCATTAGATGTCGTTTAACCTGAATTTTAATTGATCTGTTCCTTAAATTTGTGGTTGAATCACAACACCCATTTCACTGAAAAAAAAAAAGAAATAACTGTTTAGTTATTTGCTTGAATTATATGTTTTATCTTCCAACAGACATAAGCTGGAGCTGATGAATTACATAGAGAACTACAAACCCCTGATCAGTTCCGTGTCCCAAGCTCGGGTTTTACTCATTGGACCAGTTGGTGTTGGAAAGTCCAGCTTCTTCAACTCCATCAACTCTGTATTCAGAGGCCATGTCACCAGCCAGGCCATGTGTGGTTGTTCCTCCACCAGCCTCACCACTCAGGTCTGAATCAGTCACATTTACATTCTTTTTAAAGTAATTCATCTGAAACAAAAATCCTTCCAATATTCCTTTTGTCAGTGTATTAATTCACCTTTTGTTAGTTTCGAACTTACTCACTGAAGGCTGGAAGAGAAGGCAGCCTTCTGCCAGTCATCCTGTGTGACACGATGGGACTGGAGGGCAGCAAAGACACAGGGCTTGATATAGAAGATATAACTAGCATCCTCAAAGGTCATCTGCCTGACCGTTACCAGGTGTGACATTTGATTACATCGTACATGATGGAGAATGAATCTGACAGCAGTTAACCTAAACAAAGCTTTTGTTTATTTTTTCCTTCAAACATTACTGCAGTTCAACCCTGCTGCTCCTCTGGATTCGGAAGCTAGTGGCTATTGCAAGTCTCCAAGTCTCAAAGACAAGATCCACTGTGTCACATACATACTTGATGCCTGCAACATCTCCATTATGCCCGCAAAGATGGAGGAGAAGTTGGGAGCTATCCGCAAAAAGGCCAACCAGCTACGTCAGTAAAGCTGAATCTCTTATAGCAGTATAATGAAAATGTGTAAACACGTGTATCAGATTAGTAGCCGCTGTTCTTTATGAAATTATTGTATTTCAAACCAGATTTTTACAAGCAGTATAAAGAACAATAGAGCTTTATTCCCCCTCACTGTATGACTTTAAATCAGACTAATTGTTTTCTGTTTTCAGTGAGAATAGCAAAACTTGTTTCTCCTTGCTAAATACTAACAGATTGTTTCTTCAAACTCAGAAGTTCACATTTTCTTATCACTAGGGTCAAACTTTAAGCTTCTCACAAGTTTGCAGAAATCCTGACAGAACTGGTGTTCTGGTAAAAAAAAAAAACCAGTTCTTTTACTGGTTTGTTCTCCAGTAAAAGAACAGTTCTTTTACTGGTTTGTAAAAGAACTGGCTCAAAATTAATCTTAATGTCTCAAAGAGAGTTTTAAAAAATTTATTTTTGGTTTTATGGCTTCTTCCTTTAGTAGAGGACACTTCATTGCGGATAATGACTGTGTTATCACCATCAGCCAGTATCTTCTCAAGGTCTTTTGTGTTTGTTGTGGGGTTCATTTGCACAGTTCAAACCAAAACGCATCCATCTCTGGGAATCAAAACCCATCTCTTTACTGAACTCATACAGTACAATGGCTGGAAATCCCCATGGTGTCTAATTGTCTTCAAACAGATAAACATGACACTGTTAGATTCCTGAAACTGTACTCAAGAATGAACCAGACTTTTAGGGGTTCACAATTCTCCCCCTAATATTGTGTCAGATTGACTTTGATTTTCCAATGATGTCACACAAGGCACCAGTGTGTTAAGCTGTTACCTAGAATACATCCAAGGGTGTACTTCAGTTTCACACAAGTAATGTGAACTCGGAAGCTTAAAAGCAAACCATCATCAGCTGTGCTTCCCCCCCCCCCCATTGCTTAGTGGTATAGTTATCTTAGTGCATGTCCTTTGAAGAATATAATACATTTTCTCAAAAATAACTATTCTGGCATTTAGCAAAGACAAATGTCCCAGCTGACCTAAAAGAAACGTTACGTTTGATTTATAGTCAAACAGTGAAATAAAAAGGATGAGTCTTTTTATGCACTGACTTTGTTCTCCATAAGCCACTTTTTAACTAATTTGGTAGTACATTTAGTATCATTTTCTGTTTAAAATAAAGAAAATACTTGAAGTGAAGTTATTTAAAAGTCGCCTGCCGCTTAGGTGCACAAACAGATCTATTGAGCCTCCAGTGTGGAAATGTTTCTGCTTGTGTTTGCAGGGATTCCTCAGCTGGTTGTACTGACCAAAATTGATGAAGCCTGTTCCTTAGTGAAAGAGGACCTGACAAACGTCTACCAGAGCATCTACATCAAGGAGACAGTGAGTGTTTTTACACAAAGAACATTTTATCAGAAAGTTGATTGTTGTTTAGAAAATTTGATCTGAATAATGTGTGCTGTATGATGCAGATGCAACAGGCCAGCACAAAGCTTGGCATACCGCTGAGCTGCATTGTTCCAGTGAGGAACTACACCGAGACGTTGGATCTAGATGTCAACTGTGACATCCTGCTGCTCAGTGCTCTCATCCAGATGCTTCGATCTGCGGATAATTTTTATGATGATTTCAGCGACCAATTGAGCACGCTTCAAACCAGGGAATAAGATTTGGAAAAAGCAGATGCAACAGATCAACGGCTGTAAATCCTAAAATTTTACCTATGCATTTTTTTTTTTACCTGCACAGGTTTAATGTTCTACTAAATAAAATATCCCATGTATCTATGCATTTACTTTTCATTTCAAGCTTAAAAAGCTAAACATATAATTCTAACTTTCAGCATATTAATGTCACTAAAGCTGTATGTCATTATTCCGTTTAGCTGTTCTCCCTGGGAATATTGTTCACCATAAAATATGCTTGTTAAACTGCATCACTGCACATGTAAGTTTCTACATAACCTAAGATTCTTTGACACATGCTGTGTAGAAACAAAACATATCCACCATCACCTACCTACACATTTACTGGAGTGACAATTCAGTCGAGAGTTAAAATGTCAAAAATGCGAGTTGCATAGAAATTAGAACCTGTCTAGTTTTTCTAAAACCCATTTTGCTCTTTTTTGAGTTTTTTCTTTACTGAATTTAATACTGCAATCTCTCATTGTTTACCGTCTCAAAAGCCTGACAATATTTTAAGAGCCATTCTTTGAAGCATTTGTTTGAAATAAAGGTCTTGTAGCTTATCTTGTCCACACTTGGTTTTCTGTTCAATCTTAAATGTGATCATTTAGGTACTATGGAGTCATATTGTATGAGTTTGAGGCAGGATCAAAATGCAGACTGGAGCTTCATCCTGAAGAAATTTAACGATTAAACCAAAAACAATTTACGAATATGAGAGGAGAACACACAAGGAGCCAGGTAACAGATTACAAAGTGGCAACAGAAGAACCTGTAATAGTAGTGAGTAAAATAAAATGAAGAACTTAAACAGTGACAGGTGGCTAATTGTTAAATATGGTGCAGATGTGAGAGGAAATGAGGCAGGAGACCCTTTCTTGTTATGAAAAGTGTTTTGAAATGGAAATAACCTTTTGACAATCACCTCAGCTGTTATCAATGAAAAGGTAATAATACATATGTTTTCAGTGAGTATCTATTAAAAAACAGTATGTTGAAGATAATGTGTCCCTTCTCTATAAACAATAGAACTTCTCTATTTGCTTTACAGCAACCAAATCAGCCTTATCCAAAAATAATCCCTCACTCGTCTGTAAAACATTGTTACTGTATATTATATAGATTTAAAGACTTATAAAATGTAGGAAGGAATTTAAGTGGAAACTTAGTATTAGGTTGAAAAATTATGGAACCCCCATTGGCCAACTTTAAAGAATTACAATGACTTTGGATTTATTTCTGGCACGTGTTTTTTTCACAGTAGTCAGACAAAAAAGAAACATTATATATTTTTAAATTTTACATTTGGCATCAAGACATTCAATTCTCAAGGTCCATAACTGATGTTTTCTGAGCATAACTTGTTTTGAACTGTCTTCTTTTCAAAGGAAAATACAAACATGATATTTGTTTTAGCACTAGGGGGAACTATTTCACCACTTTTTAGGGAGACTCCTTAAAAAGTCATAAGGGATAAGAAAAAAATGAAACAAAAAATGCACATGTACAATGTAATGCATCTAATAACACATTGTTTGGCATCAGTCTAGTATTTATTATTATTTTTTTTTCCATTTAATTTTACTAGGTGTTTACTGCAGGATTAATGGAAAGCTTTGTGGAAATATTCAAATATAAGTCCTAACCTCACCAACCAAGATTTGCTCAACTAATGAGGACAGACGACCTGTGTTGCTGATGATTTTGCATCGCAAACAAAGAGGAAGGCCAGAGTTCATGGAAATGACATCTTTCCAAATCTGGCATTGCAGTGATTACACAACATGTTTCTCTGTAACAATAAAACACCTCAGATCAAAAAAGAAGCTGCTGGAGGCGCATCTTGTACCTCAAATACTCTCACAGAAAAAAGGGATTGTTAGAACATGTTCTCCTACACATTTATTACTCTATGAGCCAAGGCAGCGATAGTTAACTTGTCTTAGAATTCAGCACATTTTTAGGTAAGCAACAAGTCAAATTCACCTTTAAAAACCTTTTTAGAGGCAAGAAATTTCAATAATCTGGTTCAAAGGGGATAGTCCTAATTCATTTGTAGACAAGTTAGGGTAAATTTCAAAGTAACTTTAATCACTATCCCTTTCATCTACTTTTTGTATCATGTTTACTTTGCTTTTAGTTTACTTTGTTTCACAGAATAAATTTGTCTGTAAACACTGCAATATCAAAAGCAGTGTCGGCAGAATACTGAGGTCAGGATAATCTGGTGGTGTGTTTATCTACGATTTGCCTGTATCTGTCTGTTTTCGTGTTGCTGTGTTTGCAACATTTGTTGGGCAGCAACCTTAGAAAGTGAATGTTTATATAACAACCACTAACAGCATATAAGTAAGGCAAAGTAAGAGTTTATTAGTATAAAATAAACCAATAAAGTTGTCAAAAAAGGGCAAAGACAATTAGATTAAAATGAGAACTACATTCAAAGACTGACAAAGAAATGTTGTCAGTCTTTGACAAAAGAATAAGTTATATTAAATCTATATAATATAACTAATTCAAAGGCTTTTTCAGAATATCTTTGGTTTTCAGTGGTCAAAAAAACACTACACTAGGTGAACAGGTTTCGGCTCATTTAAAAAGCGCTGATTCACAACAAATATCATTAGTTCTCCTAATTTTAGCTCATTCCTCTCAGTTTCTCAGTTTTTCTTGCATTTTCTTAGTCTTGGACATTGTTTATTTCCTCCTCAGCTCCTTTCATGTCCAGGGCTGCCTCATGGTCAAATGGGGCCTCAAGCAGAATTAGATTAGATGCCCCTGTTCCTGTTAGGAGCATCACCACCACAAACAACATTTATATGCAGATTGGTGGAATCTGGAAGAGCAGGCAAAGTTTAATAGACTGAACTTGAAGGCAACCTTTGATAACTGGTTGTGATTTGCTGAGATGTTGAAGAGTCCTCTGTGAAATGTGGCAAACTTGAAATTTTTGTTTTATAGCAAAACCCAAACGCATTTATCCCTGAGCGGTCTCCTATGTCTCTAATATTCTAGCAAACCTCTGAGACTCTCACAGAACAATCGGGTATATTGTGTGATTAAATTACACAGATTTAGACTCATTATCTAGATAACTTTTGAAAGTGACCGATGAGAATGGATTTTATTTGGGGATATCAGAGGAAAGAGAGCATAGAATAAAAGAAATTCCCATTTTTAATACATTTTTTATTTGTGAATATTTTTTTTACAAACCATGGATTGTTTTCATTGCACTTTCCCTTTTATGCACTACTTTATTTGGTTCTATTACATAAAACCCTGTTTAAATTCTTAAGAGATATTAATTATCTTTTAGAGGAATATAAATATTTTGCATTTGTATGTAATAAATTTTTTTACAAATTTTTCTTATGCAAAAGCCATTAAAGAATTTAACATGTTCTTTATTCATTACTTCCAGGTGTTTCTGTGTGCTACGTTGTAGTTTTCCATAGCTTGAAAAGTTTCAAATTACTGACATTAGCAGGTTCACTTGACCGAGCATGACAGCACCACAATGCCAGCCGCCCCGTCTCCCAAACACGATCCACATGACACATGCCTCCGCTCTTCCAACAAGCCGAATGAAAAGGCTGCCTCGAGGCCTGGCGCTGTGTTGCCCAACAGACCTAATCTCTGGGTTTACAGCCTCTCATAGCTGTAAATTCCATCTTTTGTGGTGGAAACAACTAATCTGACCAATGAGGCTCACTGGTTTAGCTTATTCACACCAGCATACCCCTCATAATCCCTGCCATTCTTTCTTTTTATCTCTTTCGCCCACTCGGGGTCTCTCCCTTTCATAGACACAAACTGTGCTGTACTGACACATGAATGCCAGCACTTGTACGGACAAACAATTTCCCTCACTCCCTCAGTCTCATGCACCCACTCTCATGAGTAAATTAAGCACACAGTTGACAATGTTGCTTTCCTTTTTCTGGTTAGAGGTTAATTTTATCCAAAAATAATAAGTAGAGGAAAAACAGAGAAGCAGATACTGTACATAAAATATTTGGACTAATGTAGACACACTTTAAATTTTAAACCACAGAAGCGTGCACATATTATGCATGTGAAATAAAATGTTAGACTTATATGGGAAGGTCAAGGGGGAAAAAAGTATTCACAGAGAAGAAGCTACATATGGACGTGTCAAGCCAGCTGTGACTGTGTAAGTCACTGAGATGTTTCGTCTGCACATTCCTGCCTTCCCCAAGCCCTAAAGCTGATCACATCAGTAAGTGTTCATTCACGCCTTGTTTTTCACAGAGTGTGAGAGAACAGTGGGTGTACGTGTGTGTGGGCATGTGTGTGCCTTTGTGGGCGTGTCATAAAGTGAAAGAGCAACAGAAAACAAGGGCGAGGCGGACAAACTCGCAGAATGGCAAGGACAAGACTTATGTGTTACACACATTTTTCACATAAATCACTAGAAAATGTACCTAGTTATGGTCTAGAAAAATGTGACAAATTAAAATGTGCTTGTTTGTATCAGGTGTTAGTGCTTTACTCCCTGTCCTTCTCATAATTTACTAACCAATGAATCATTTAGGTAATCCTTTCACAAAACTGAAGATCTCCGGTTGCTACTGGGTTGCAGATTGTCAGAAGTAAGCAAATAAATCCTTTGCAGCAGAAGTTAATCGTCAGTGACACCACGGCTGTTAGGAGGATATGAAACTTTCTAGATGCTAAAGTAACATCACTGGAGGAATTTAAGTCAGTCATATGACATGTCCTGTTTTCACAATTGAAGCTTCCTCTTTTTACTTTCATCATAAAGGGACAAAATAGACTCTGAATCTTAACTTCTGTGAGTCCAGTTGCACCTCGGCCACACAGTATAGAACAAAACAGCATAAAGAGAGTATCTGTCTTCTGTTGCTTTCAAAACATAAATGTGTTGGAAGTTAAAGGAATAAGAGGGTCAGCACTCATAGGATGTGTTCTGATTAATGCAAGTAAGCTGGACAGAGGAGTTTAATATGCAATAGTGTCTGTGGTCCTCTAGATAAGAACAAATCAAAATTTTATCCCTTTTTTTGTCTAGAGCTATACACCAGTCGAAGCATATAATACTAGAACTACAGAAAAAACCCATGTGCTGACTGTTGTGAGAAGAATAGTTTTATCTTTTCTTCACAAAATGTTTCTCACAGCATTTTTATCCAACTTCAGTCCTCTTAATGAACTTGTCCTCTCACAACAGCAGACTGTGTGGGAGCAAAGTGTTTTGGAACCAGTGTTTGAAAAAAAAGAAGAAATCATCATGTGTGACTGTATAAGGAAGGACATAATGTTTTCAAAACTGTTCCTCTGTACAATTGAAAGCTCAGGATAACAACATGAGTTTCATCATCAACTTTCACTTCCCATGGCCTTGAGGAAGGTAGCGTGTGGATGTTAATCCTTGAAAATCAGTGAGAATATGGAAGAACAGCATAAATAAAACATTTGCTTCTGCAAGCTTAACTTTAACAAGACAACAAGGTCCAGCATGGAAAATCTGCCCATGCATCCAAGGTCAGCTATAAAAAAATATTATAAAAAACCATTAACCAGATGTTTTTCTCAAAAGAAATGGCAGCTTGAAAAGAAGCAGAAATAAGTGTTCTTTCATCTACTTGCTAGAATACAATCATGATTATTAAAATAAATAGATAAATGACACGTAAGCTGTCATTATAGCTTCCGTAAACAGTGGAGTGCTGTGTCACATTTAAGTGCTTCTTCTGTTCATGTGGGTCATAAGTTGTTTACACAGAAGCCTGATGCATTTAATTAGCAGTTTGACCCACAAAAAGAAAAAAAAATCCATGATCAGTTGCACTATATTTTCTTTATTGGCATCAGAGTAAACAAGGTTGAATGCATTTGCATGCCACACAAATCAGATTTTGCCCTATTAAAGCACAATATTGAGACACTTTATGCAAATTTTAGCATGGTGGTGAAAGATGTGCAAAAATAAAATGATACGAGTGAAATATTTTTTTTATTATGATGAAAAAAAACAAACAGAAAAACATAACTGTATAATTTGTCACTGTTGAGATAAACTAAAGTTAGCCTTATCATAATTACAGTGTTAACAACCGGAGCATTATCATAAATGCGTTTATAGGAAGCACAATAAAAATAAGCCTAGTTCACAGTGTGACTTCTAAAAACTAACTTTACAGCTTGGAACTTTTGCAGGGGAATCCATTAACTCTAGTCTGACTGTTACTTTGAACATCTGCAACAACTATCAGAGAAACTCATAAAGTTAATAGGAAACCAGTATGAAACCTAAAACCTCTTTTCTTTAACTTATGATTTACCATAGGAAATGTAGTTTCTCAAGTTAAATTTAAAGAATATTACCGAGACTGTGTCACACTTTAACATTTTCTGAGCTGTATTACATGCTGAAATTCCCTCACTGTGATTCTAAAATGTGCTTAGAAAATAAATATTCCAAAAATATGTGTAATGCAATCTTTTAGGATAGCATACAGACTGTAAAAGACAAATTAACATTCAAAGCATGTCTGCCTCAGTGATTCCAAAGAAGCCCACGTGGACAGGCTTCAGATTACTAATATACTTCACCATGGCAACGCGGCTATGGAGGCTCGTGGGCAGATTTATATTTCAGCACAGGAGTACCAACAAGGTCACAGCGTGTTTTTTCTAATCACACCAGGTGCAGCTGCATATGTGTGTTTGTTTACTGCAGGTGGGTGGGTGTACACAACATCGGGTATATGGAGGCGACCTGTGATTGGGTTTTGATCCTTCTTCTACCGGAAGAAGAAAATGAAGAGAGGAAGATGTGCATCAACACACTAAGGTGGTTCTGTGTATCTGCTCAAAGACCTTGGAAGTGAGAAGAAGGACAGGAATTTTCCTTGAAATGACTGCAAGTGTATGTTGGTGCATGTGTGATTAATGCAAGACCCAATATCATAGAGTGACTAAAAACAACCATCTGATGTTATGCTTAGCATTGTTATTAATCATTTTACCGTGGTTGTTCACGTTTAATGTGTTCCTCCTCATTATTCTCTTCTTTGACATAATTTTTTCCACATTAAGCATGCCGCAGTTTGAATATTTCTCCACCAGAATCTGAGTGTTTACAGTAAAGCTGAAGATAAAGATTCACTCTAAGATGAAGATCCTTAATATCACTATATGCTCTGAATGGGACAGATGAAAAGTTATCAAACCAATTGTCATTAGTTCTGATTGTCCAGATTGTTTGTTTTTATCAGTCATTTGATACGTGCTGTTTTGAAAGCCATGTGGAAAAAACCTTATAAGAGGGCTGCGTTTACTATTTGAATCAGATCAGATTAAATGACCTGCAGAACTTCCTTGAAGAAAGTGGTAGGTAGGAAATCACGACAGCAGGAGGCGGAGCTTTATTGATTTATGAATTCTTCTTGATTTATAAATATTTTATGTTTAAGCTGGTAGAATTGCTCTTTCTTCTGCATTTGTTTTGATTAGTCATAGCACAGGTACTGGATTTAATGTTTATGTGCAGATTAACTCCAAATGTTACATTTTATGTGTAAAGAAGTTCGAGAATTTATTGCACGTCCTGCTAGAGTGCAGTTCAGATTCTACAATCACAGGATGTTCATCTATCAGCTTAGCAGTTAACTTCAATTTATAAGACCCTCTAAACTGTATGTATGTTACAGTTGCAGATTTGTCAAGGTTTTGCTTAAAACTAAAACTGGACCTTCCTCCCTTAAAATGGGAAAAAGATTCTGCATCTGAGATTAAGTGTTTGTAACTGATTAACATAACCTCTCTTCAGAAACCCTGAAGCAATCCTTTAAACTCACAGTTGGGTTTTCCCCCCCCCTTCACTACCAAAGCTGCTGGATGGCAACACAATAACAAAAAAAGATTCCAAGAATTGACTGACTTTGTTTTTGGTCAAACAAAAGACTCTGGGTCAAACCCTCAACACTTTTAGTTACCAATGTATTGTGGCATTTAGGAAATGTACACAGGAAAATGGGCCGCAATGTGGGGCCATTAAACAACATGACTTCATATGGATTTATTAACAGGAGATCCCTAATATATAGAAAAAATCATATTGAGAAGCCCTTCCTGCTGCATCCAAGTCACAAAATATTTAGTCATGTACTCCTTTTTATAAATTTTCACTGTTCCATTTTAAGTATAATTCTTTAAAAATTTAGGTTTTTTAAACTTGTGAAAAATGTTTTTTTTTATTAGAACATAGGATATTTATAGCGAAATTTGTTGAGTGACATAAAAAGTTCAAAATTGCGTCAGATTATTTATCTGTTTAAGACTTAAGTAGCACATTCCTCGTGAGGACACATGGATTAAGTGAAGTATGTTTTTATATTGACGGCCAGGAAAAACAAGGCCAGTGTGGATTTGTTATGATGCGGCCATAAATATTATGGTTTGACACAGGAGAACAGATCAGCTGACATTTGGTGCCACAACAAAGCAAATCAAACCCCACAATGATAAAACATTGTTGGGTTTTATCAACAATGTTGATAAAGAAGACTAATACAACAAGTAATGTGCAGCCTTTCTCGCAAAATAAGCACAATCTGTCAAAATGATGGTCTTATAAAAGATGCTGGCATGTTTTCTGTGATGTTTAAGTTACTTCATTTAACAAGAAACATTCAAACTACCACAACTAACAACTGGCTAAGTTTAGGTTGATATATTATGAAATATATTAACATTATTGCACTCTTTTCACAACTAATTTTGATTTTATTTAGGTTGTGGTTTAAAGCAATTTTTGCAGCTAGACATCAGCTTGCTAAATTCATCTCACATTTAACTGACAAAAGCTGATGAGAAAAGCAAGATGAAAAGCTTGCTTTCAAAATGTGTTAATGCAGCATTGCTGAGCTTGCTGCTGATGCAGAACATAATGATTTGAAACAGAATGTACAAAAGAAAACAAACTACGGTTACAAAAAGTTTGGAAATATACCAACATGTTTTGTACAAATGCCAGAAATATTTTGACATTTGAATTATCATTTTGTAGAGTTTATAACTTTATATTGGTTTAAATTTTAAGCACACTCTTCACCCCCTACATTCATTTAAGAGACTTTATCTCCTTAGATACCACATTAACTCTATAACATGTGAGCAAACATCGTCACTGATTCCAATTATTATGCTCCCCATTATTTTGTGTAAAAATTATGAATTGTGCAGAGAAAGGCTTTTTGACCAATTATTGTGAGAAATGTAACGCCCTAAAAAGTGAGTGAGTTGATTCTGCCTGTCTTACAGGTCAAAAGAAATCCCTGCTGCTTCTGTTTCTCTGGCGACAGCTACCTAGACTTTGGCCTTAACTGGACAAACTTGGCTGAGGTCAGACAGCTTGAAGACTTCCCCTGCAGTTAAAAGTTAAACAGCTCAAAGACAGTATCACTTATAGCTTACCGCCTCAGAGAGCATGTGCTCGTGTGTGTGTGTGCGGGTGTGTGCTTTTTTGTTTGCTTATGTGGATTTCTCAACGCTTTGTCCAGCGGCCCCCATTTATCAGAGCTGACCTGTGATCTTATCAAAGTTTTTCATGTACAGCTGGGTTTTGAAGGTCAACACCCTGTAACAAGTCAAACACATAAAGTTTCTGTTGCAAAATTGGCATTTCTTCTTTTAACCCAGAGTTCTTGGAGTTTAACTTTTGTTCCTTGGCAGTGCAGAGTTTGCTTTGAACCACTCTAAGTATGATTACAATAAGGTTTATTTGGTACAACCTGAAAATTTGATTTAAATGCCACAGAAATACAGACCTATCATTGCCATAAATAGAAAGAAAGGAAGGAAGGAAGGCAATCATGTAAGGATTAGAGGGGATTACCAATGGATATATGTGGATGGATGTAAACGGTGCAAAATAGAGATTGAAAGACTAGGTTAAAGAAAACCTCAGTTTAACTTGTGTGCTTTGGTAACTTTTGATCCCTTTTCCATCTATAGGCCTTTGTATAAAGGCCTTTTTCAGTTTCATGTTGGTTCTTGTTCAATTTTCACACTTCCTTCTGGTCTCATGTAATATAGATCAGCTTATTATGACTCCCTTCAAGATAATCCTCTGTTCACAGTCACAGGGAACAGAAAAGAGTTGCATCAGCTCTGTACATGGCCTGGTTATGTAAAAAAAAAAATATCAGAAAATTATAGCTCATGCTATTTTTTAAAGGAAGGTGGGGGAAAGGAAAACCATACAGACATGAACAAGAATTGTCCTAATAAAAAGGACAGAAGCCAGAAATTACTGTCAGAAAGTCAAATAAACAACATACTATAAAAATACACAGTCTGAAACATGTAAGATTTCAAATTTATTTTTCTTAAACTTGTTCTAGCAAAGGTCACACAAGCTTTCTAACATATCAAACTCTATCTTTGACATTGCGTCACATTCAGTGATTGCACACATTGAAAGCTGTACAAACAACTGCGTATTAATTTCTGTCTGTCAATCATTAGACAGTGATATGACATTCTTTAAACTATTTATTATTTGAAGTGATGTAGAAAATGATTTCTTAAGCCAAGTTGCACCTTAACATTTTTGAAGGGAAGGAAAGAATGTGATGAATCCTTGGTTTTCTAATCCCACTTTGCAATCGTGCCTAAAAAAGTTATGCAATTAGGAAAGAATGTCCAAAAATAAATCACTAAACATTTAATTTAGAGGATCAGTTCACCTAAGGTCACTCACATGTGTCAGACATTCAGTTTTCTAAAAAAAATCATGGTTAATTAGGTTTTGAGATCCCTTATAAACACAGCCAGATTCCAAGATCATGTGAAATTTTATCTGAAGAAATGAGACAGTATCATTTTGCGGTTAAACAAAGCATCCCATGTTGTTCCAAAAAAAGGGTGTGTGCCTTACTCAGAGGGTGATACAACACTTACTTATGACAGAAGTTTAGTAGCTGATACTTCATTTCAAGTCTCTAGCTTCTGCGTGTCAGTGTGCTATATAAGCAATATGATAACACCTGCTCTTTCAAAAAGTTAAGAATCACATAAATGAAAATCCGATGTACTTTTAGACCAATTAGTGTAAAAAATGCAAAGCCTTAAACAGTGGTGTGAGTATATACTGTGCTCTGATTGTTTCACAAGTAAAAATTCCTGACACTTTTTATCTGACAGCAAATGAGTCAGAAACATTTTGTGGTTAAACAAAGCATCACATATTGTTCCAAAAAAAAGAGTGTGTGCCTTCCTCAGACGGTGAATCAACACTTAACTATGACAGAAGTTCAGTAGCTGACACTTCATTTCACTAGGTGTGCACCTATTGCAGTTTTCTGACCGATCGCCAATTTCTAATCTTTAAATAGCCTGACCCTCCCATTCTGATTTTTCTGATGCCAATTTATTTGATCTGAAATGTCACTGAGTTATCAACAGTGTTTGTTAACTGCAAACATGCAGACATGACTTAGTGATCAGTCAGTCAAAAATCTTTTTCAAGGGAGAGCAGAAGAGGACAGTAGTTTATTTTTAAACCTTTGCCAAGGTAGATAAGATCGTGGGATAAGATTTGCTTCACATGTTTGTATTAGCTGATCAGTGATCCCCCAAAATTAAGAAAACCGTAGTTGATAAATTGGTGCTTGCCTACATTTCACCTTTCTATAGTCTGTGCATCAGTGTGCTCATATGAATGACTATATAAGTTCTTGCTCTGTGAGCACTTCTCTTTATCCTGACCCTTGATTGTAAAAGTAAAATGCTTGTTCGTACTTTTTAAAATTATTAAAAGGGTGTTCACCTACATAGGATAGACAGCCAGATCTACGTGGCTCTTTCTACACAGGAAACTTAAATAAAACCAGGCCTTCATCTCGGAAAGTCGAGAGGTTGAGCAATAATCAGTGTTTCTCTGCGTAGTCACAGTTATCAAGGTCATGCTCGAAGTGTTAGCTGGAAACTACCACTTAAATGAAGCTGGCATCATCATCAGCTTCATTTAAGGTATCTGTCCTTGATGAAACAGTGGCAAGAAGAATGGTCACATCAGGGGAGCAGCATGAAAAGAAGTTGCTATAGTCAGATGAGACCAAAACTAGTCATTTTGACCCACATACAAAATGGCAGGAAAATAACACTGTGCAGCCCCAGAACCTATCCCCATGGTTGAATAAGAGCATTTTTAGCTAGCTCTCATGGTTTTCCATATGTGAAATTACCACCACCTATTGTAATTCCACATTATTGGTTCATTTGTATTTGCAGTAAAAGCTACGCTGACTGTAATTTTAACAAGCACTTTATTTACATTGCAATGAGACTTCAGTAATACAAAATAAATTAGATTTTTTTAAAAAAACAGCATATTTGTTTTAGTTGCTGTATACTAAGTCTTTTTAACAGAAATGACAACAAAAGAGATATGAGAAATGATTAAAAAAAAACATGGTTGCCTGAGCAACCCTTTCATGCTAGACTTCTTTGGAAAATATCTTTATCTTTCAGTGAGTTCTGGTGATTCTAGACATGAAGACTGTGTGACACCCCAGACCTCACAAGGTGCTATTAAAACAAGTCTCAACATGCCTGAAAAAAATCTAGCCATTGAGCTTTCACTGAGTCTCTCAGATGTTTGGTGATGTCAATTTTATGGTTTGTGTCAGAGGACTGCTATGGCTTGGTGATAAGATTATGTGGTACAGAGTGGCAAAGTGGTGAAGTTGCTCTTAAACATTGAAATTAAACATTTAAAGGGCCATGACAGTTTTAACAGACTACCAAAATGGCACAGGGAATTTAGAGAAAAGTAGAGTATAAAAATCTTTGTGTTTGCAGATTCATGTCCTTTAACATCCATCTTGTATGCAGCCTCCTTTTCTCAGCAGCTGTGGGCATGTGCCTGGATTCCTAAAATATTTATAGTGTCCTTGTCAGGAAACATTTCTGCAGCTTCACTGAGCAACTCTATAAAGAATGAGGGGCGCTAGAGTCTGTAAGATGACTCAGCAAAACAAGAGCTGTGATGTTTTTGCATGCGAAAAGATGGAGGCCAAACACTTACACCACACTCTGCTTTAGTTTTTAGAGCCATTCTAAGATTGAAAGGCATGAAGATCAAGACACGTGCAGGAGCAACTGTGTTTTATATATTTTATTGATTTCAGAAAGCTGTAGATGTAAATGGGTGTGTGTAGATTTTTGCTGACTATTTCTGTACCTATATTTGTGTTGGTTTCTAGAGTAGGTCAAGCATGCCACTAAAATACAGTCTGGATGCAGAAAATGGGAATGTTTTGTGAAGAACTGATCATTCACAGAGAAACATGACCAAACATGTGTCCTTCTTTTTGATTTATGTGTTGATGCATGAAATGCATGAAATGCAATGCCTTGCGAAACAACTCGTGCCTCTTGAACTTTTTCCCCAATATGTCACTTTACAATTACATACTTCAGTCTATCTATTTTATTTTATTTTATTTGTCAGATTCAATCATTCACTTTATCATTTGTATTTTTCAAATCTCTGTAATTATTGTGCAAAATTCCTAACAGGCTTTTGCATTTTATAAGGACTAATAAAAACAACTCAGCTTCTTTCCTATGACGTATGGAAAAGTCACAACCCCTTTTACTACTTCTATTTCTAAGCCAAATCAGTACAGAACCAAAGAAGAGAGCAGAGTGTGTTGGCTGTAATCCATAAGCGGTAATTGCAAGGATTGTGTCTGAGTATCTGGCCACTGTGTTGAGAAAATAGCCTGAGTGCCTGCCAGGGGATCTTATTCATCTCTGCAGACCATCAGGGGAATGCTGATAGTAAAAGACCCCAAAGACCATTTGTAAAGACAAACCTTTCATTGAGCACCAAATGGTGTCCTGAGAAAGGTTTGGAGTTGTGGTTGTACTTACAGCACAGTGTGTTTTGTAATCTAAGGAAAGCTACTCAGAGCTATCTGGAAGTGGGCATGTACTTGATTAGTTTAAATAGTTCAGATAAAAACAACAAATGCATTGTAACCTTTGTAGTGATTGGTCCTCTGAGATGTTTGTGTATAGAAGGACCTGGTCTTCATCCATAAAAGGTGAAATTTAATGTATGTCCTCCTAGGCAACCAATACGTTTTTGTCATTGTTTCATGAATGGAGACGTGTTCGAATAATCCACACACTAAAGCTTATAAAATGAAATTTGCATATAAACTGCTTTAGTAAAGACTATCACTTACTTCTTTCAGATTCTGCTCTTCCATGGGTATACATAAAGGTGTGAAGCTCTGACTGACACCTTTGTTATAACAGGAGGCCTTGCTATCTAATCTAATTAATGACGAGCTTTGGCAGGACTAAGCTCTTTTCAGTCAAGGCATATGAATGAGTCCAGTGACGTGTGTGCTTCTGCAGGGAAGATTTGGCCCGGATGTTCCCTCTTAATGGACATGAGATGACCCATGCAAGGGTGATTGTTCAGTTAGATGCCATGAGTCAGAGCTTGGACATTAAGGCAAATGAGGAGTAAAACAGTAAGAGTAAAACAAAAGTGATCCTTTCATTTACCAGGCATTTAGCCTGTCTTCTCTGGATTATGCAGTAGGGTTTAAATAGTACCACATCTGATTGGAATAGTTATTAATGCAAAATGTGACAAGAAGTCATTTTGACTTTATTTGTTTTATTATTATTAATTTCATATTACAAACTGCTTATTTTAAATTCTTGGTCATTTTGCAGTTGGGGATTTTCAGCAGTGTTTGTTTTGCTCTTGTGGTGTTTTGTGATTACTATGTAATGTGATAAGGGATCATTTTTATATAATTTAGGCTCTTTTGATTATGTAGAATGTATTTCTTCGTTTAAAAAAATTCTGGACATCAAACTTATTCCTCCTTAGCGTCCTTTAGTAAATGGTCCACGTCGGTCGGTCGAACCACCAACATGGTCTTTCCTACAGATCTTCCCCGATATTACGGCAAGCAAGATTGCTATTTAATGACACCTGAAACGCTTTAAATTTGATACCTAAGTGCATTTAATTTAAGTCAAAATTAATTCATTATCGAACGCTATTGAGCTTGCTCTGAACCATTAGGCCACTTTACCCCGTTTATCTGTAAACAGCTTTCAGCTTCCAAATAGCACAATCACTAATAGATATCCATCTGCTTAATAAAATGCAGCATTTTACTAAATATCATGCTATACTTAATATGAAGAGCCTCAACAGAAACAATCTACATCTTGAAGGGCCTGAAAATTCTAGTGAATAGAAAGTAAAATAACATTTGTCTTAGGAACAATGACACCTGAGAAACCTGAACTCCTATCTGAACTGCTATACTGATTTTAGGTTTGGAAGCAGCTCTTCAAAATATTTAAAATGTACTTTTTGACTATGAAAAGTAAAATTATTATTTATTTTTTGCACCAGCAAGGTCTGATCACAAAATGTAAAATAGAGAAATGTAAAACAGAATGTCTGATTATCTTAGAAATAAGGATAAATCAACAACTTTGTCCATTTTTTTTCTTGAAAAACATTTGTCTGCTATTATTGTGTTTTATAAATTTCTTTAATTTCTTGAAAATACTCCCGGTGTCACTGGTAAAAGGTCTGTTTTGATTTCCTTTCTGGACCAGATCTTGAATGCCATGCCATGCCATGCCATGCCATGCCATGCCAAAGCACTTTATACACCGACAGCGACAGGACCATTTACACCGACAGGACCAATAATAAAATACATTGCAATTGTAAAATAGAAATTTACTTTTGAATAAGCGAAAGTAAATGAAAATATTACATGAAAGATTGCTCTATATCTTTTCTTCATCTACCAATTTTAAGTGGTGATAGATTTCTAATGCGCACGCGAATTGATTAAATGTCTTAATAGCCTTCCATACACTGAACGCTTGGGCGTTAAAAAGCTTGTAGCACCGCCCACTAGTGACGTTGGAAGCAGCGTAGGTCATTTTTCGGGAGAGCGCATTCTCCTCGCCAGCCATTCCGTTCTGGACCGAGTGGACGTGCTTGTTCCGCAGTGGAAGAATAGACATCTGTTAATCACGCTACAAGCCTTGAGTGAAGTCGCGCTGCGTCTGCTCCTTAAACCGAACCAACAAACTCTGAATTCGCATTAAATATGCCTAATATCGCTTGTTGTCAAACGCCTCAGGTAAGGTTTTTCTCCTTTTCCTCTTTCTCATTTGTGAACGAACGTTATTTGTCTGTTAAGTCGTTAGGGGTTGGTACGTTGAGAACCGTTAAACCTTTGTCTTCTTACAGATTAGCTATTGAGTTGGCGGTGATTGTTCGTTTATAGTCCCTGGTTGAGATGTAACAAAGGAAACTAAATAGCGCGAATGTTAAAGAGGCGCGGAAACGTCGCTCAAACCGCCTCTTTCCGCTTTAATGACTGAACACACGAACAATCCGCTACGATCCGCTGCTGATAGTTTAATTTAGTGACTCACGCCGCCGTGGCTATCGCACGGCTCCCCATCCTGGGCTGTAAGTAAGCAGCAGGTTGTGCAGTTGGAGAGCTAACATCTGCTTTGCTTCAGGACCTCATCCCTTTCGGTTGCAAGCTGCCCCTTTCTTCAGTTGGCTCGTTAGTAAAAAAAAAATTATTAGAATCGTCTACGTTTGGAATGTGTGCCAAAGTCGAGTCAGCCTAATCGGATACTTAAGGGGTCTCCCCGTTCCTGACCCAGATTCCGATGGCGAGCACAGTAAATGACTTCTGGCTCGCAGCCACCCATCAGGGCCCTGCTGTTACAGGCTGTGTGTCTAACAGAAGAACAAGAGACACCGTGCCCTCAGGGGGGGATGGTGCTTTTAGTGCCATATTGTGTCGTTTTTCTTTTTTTCTTGTTTTTTGTGCTTCTTAGTCATGGAAATTGTCCACACAGTTCTTTTCATCAAATTTTATATTTGTAAATCTTCGCCTAATGCAGTGGTATTCTGCTATTAATGGTTTTAAAATTTAAACCACGTGGTTATTCCGAATTGATGGATGATAAAAACATGTTTATGAATGTAATAATCTCCTAAACTGATTCACAGTAGATTAAATAAATAAATCAAATGATTACAATAAGCGCTGTGTTGAAAGTATATATATATATTTTTGTATAGGGTGGGGGGCGGGGTGTTTCCGTCACATGTCTTGTTTCTTATTTTTATTATTCCATAAATCTTATAAAATTTCAGTCTGGTACACTCATTTTATTTTTAAAACGTGTGAAGTGCCTGTCCTGTTTACAGTCGTCGTTACATATTGATAGTTTATGTTAAAATTCAACTGGTAAATTTCCACTCCGTGAATGTGGGGGAAATATTCCCCAATACTCCACTTCGCCACCAGGGGGAGTGTCTAACAAGCATTGATTGTTCAGCGTCAGACCTGCACTTTTGTGCCTGTTTAATCAGATGGAATAATTGGAGAGAGGGAAAATACAATCAGAGCTCCCCTCTGTAACAAACCGGTCACCAGAGCCTCACTCTTTATAGCACTGTTTTGCTGTTTTTTTTCTTCTTCTTTTTCCATCTGCTTGTTCTGTTCTTTTTTTCCCCCTCAATGGATTTTTCCTCTCATCACTGTAGTTCTGCTTATGCATCTTGTGTGCACTTGGTGGTTGTAATCAACAATCACATTACTTACTTAGGAATTATCTTTCAATTAGCAAAGCTTTCAGAGTAAAATGGCTAATACTGTGACTGAAGTGGAAGTTACGTGTTAAAAGAACCATCTATAGCGTTGGGGGTGTGGCATGGCTGCCAGGGCTTCTTTCAGTGAAATGAAAACAAGACTGTATGAGTTATTGTGGTGAACCTAGCAATGTGGAGGAGTTGAACACTTGAGCCTCCACCAGGAATCTTCTGCCAGATGTTGCGTAACAGCTTGGAAGTAGGTCAATGGTCCATCCATGGACAGACAATCGGACCGAATGAATGCATGCAGTGTGCTGGAATGTAAAAGCCTATATGTAGCATTCTCCATGGCTTCTGCCTTTTCCTGAGATAACTAAAGACGCACCAATCAGATGTTTTGTAGCTGCTTTCCGATTAGAGTTTGTAATCTGCTGATTCAGATTTTTAGCTCTTCCGATTTCTTTCTGCAAGATGGATAAAAGTGCACACAGTTTATTATTTTTTTAGTTTTTGCACTGTTTAAGGTATAAAGTGAACAATATAAGTGAGCAGATTAAATAACTTAACATCTTTGGGTGGGAAAAGCTCCGATTTACTCTTAAATTGTTAAACCATTCATTTATTGACCTTTACAGGAGACTTAAGAAGTTTTTCTGTCACTGATCAAATATTTCTTTGTGTAACTGAGAGATTGGTATGTTTGTTTTGCAGTTTCTACTCAAGTAGTCGCTTATTACATCTTATTACATTGTGCCCATTTGTTTTAAGTTGGAATTTGTTCTTCTGCCTTTATAAAATTAGACCGACGCTGGGCGACATGGTCATGAGTTTAGTAGGTCACCGAAAAACTGTCTGGGATTATTCATTTATTTCCTTTGCACCTTTTCTTACACAGATGTTGTTAATTATATATAGGGATTTCTCTGAACACATAAATTATTCAAGACTAGCCTGCATGTTGCACTTCCTTGTTGTTTTTTCTCTCTTCAGTGAACATATGCCATAAAAACAATTTATTTTTTGTAAATGTTTTTGTGGTATTCCTATGGGGTTTTTATGTTCAAGACATCAGAGGGTCAGTGTGATGGTGGTTATTAAGCAGCTTATAGAGAGCATGCGGCTTCTCCTCTTGGAAGTACATTGTGTAACTCAGCCAGGAAAGGGCTGTAGAGGACGTCTTAAAGGGTAAGGAATAATTCTTAATGTTTTTGGAAAAGCAGAAAACTATTAAATATTTCATGTGTGAGTGCACGAAAAAATCTGCTGAAAACACAATGGAGGATTTTATATATATATAAAAAAATTAAAATCAACTATTACTATACATGACATCAGTTGTAGCAATAATTATATTACATCAGCAACATTTTTTATTAATTGGTATGAATCATGTTCCTGTTGTATAATTAAAGAGTTTCAGGAAAACCTTACGGTTCGTGTGGATTTAATGGTTGACAATGTGGTTGTTCAGGTTTTTCTTGTCCTTTTTTTCACTGTTGGATGACAGTAAAACGTTTGGCAGATTTTGTCCAATAAAATGCAATATGCAGATGGTAGACATGGTTACTCATCGGATTAGAATGGTGTTAATTTCTAGAATTAAGGTTTTGTTGGTACAACTGAGATTAGGCCGTCTGATTGGGGGGGAAACCTCTGACTTCTTTTAGATGCAACACTGCAGAGCACAAAGTTAGATTTGAATTCCTAAAGTGAAGATGAGCTCTCTCTGACTGTTTTTAGTGTTTTGCTTTAGGCGTTGTGAATTTCTTCTGCATTTCTGAACAAATCCAGCTTATCGCCAACTTCTCAGTGGGTGTGGAATATCACACACACACCCCAGCCTTTTCCTTATTGGCCAGGGGGGTGACTGAAGGGCCTCCCATTGGAGGAGGAGCCAGCTCCTCAGGCTTGTCACTATTTGAGAGGTCTCAATTCAGAGTGACAACAAAGTTCTTGACATGAGTTGAAATAAGACATTCATCCTGGACAGGTGGGATGTTGACTGCTGATGTAGAGATTTAAGGTAGGGGTGTGAAACAAATAGACACAGCTGTACAGGATTTTTTTTTAATCAAGTTTCCTAGCTGAATTTGGTAAACGTTATTAAAATATGTGCTGCAGATAACTTAAAACTTTCCATTGTTTGAATCTAATGGAAAGTGAAGAATCCTCATCTATGCATCAAAGCAATTTTTTTTTTGTTTTTATAAAATTACAAAAATGCACCACAGCACATGGTGTTGGCTGATGTGCTTGACAGCAAAGGTTGGGAGTTCCTAGTTTTGATCCATTTTCATGAATGAGAAGAATCTCTGATGTTGGTGCATCTTTTTGTGTCAACAGGGAGGCGTTAATGGCTTTGTTGTGTGCTTGGGAAAATAGTTTTTGAAGAAGAACTTGGAGTGAATCTTGACAGGGATGAGACGCATTTTAACTTCCATCTCGGGTTGCTTCTTTAACTGCGTGGAAGTGACTCATGCTTTTATTGCTCTGGTGCCAAGAACAGGCAACTTTATCGGAAAAAAATGACTAATCTTTCCATCTTTTTTCTTTTTTTTCTCCCTTTTAGGTTATAATGTATGACCAACAGAGAATAAGTACAACTCTATAGCCAACGGGATCTCAAGGACTTGATTACAGTCGCTTCAAGCCTGATAGTTTGTCCGTGCGACTGCTCCCCTTCTCCCTGTTACGCAGCTCGTAGTCAGCTGGCATCTCTTCTGACGACTTCCCATCCCTCTCCTCGGGTGAAGAAGACTTGGTTCTGCTGAGATCTTGGTCTGCTTCGCCTGTTTCTGTTCTATGCTCAGCTGTGGCGTTTGGATTATTGTCTATTAGGTAAGCCTATGACTAATGCGTAGAATAGATAATACACAATGCGCCTTACAAGCACCTTATTCTAATCCTCCTTTGTAATACAGTAGTTGAAGTTATTAATTGATGACTGGAGATGGACAGCTTGGAAGTATGTTGCACCTTGTGCAGAAAACATGCCTTCTAGCTGCTGTCATTTTATATGATAAATTTCTTGTATCATTTTTGTTCTCAGGAATATAATCAAAATTCACCGAGATGACTCCAAACGGTTATTTGATCTTTGATGACGAGACTTTCCTGGATTCCACCGTGGCCAAAATGAACGCTCTGAGGAAGAGTGGTCAGTTCTGCGACGTTAGACTGCAGGTACAAAATGTCTTTATTTTACCATTAAAAGCAGAGCATTAAAACAAATTGTTTTTTTGTTTTTTTTTTTCATTTCACTTGAGTGTACTCTGACACCTTCTGGTGAATTTTTCCAGGTGTGTGGTCATGAGCTGATGGCTCACCGCGCTGTCCTGGCGTGCTGCAGTCCGTACTTGTTTGAGATCTTTAACAGCGATATCGAGACTCATGGAGTCTCTCATATCACTTTTGAGGACTTGAACCCTGAAGCTGTGGAGGTTTTGCTTAACTACGCCTACACTGCCCAGTTAGTAGCTGTTTTTGCTCCTTAGTTCGCCTGATGCACACAGAGCTCTTTGCTTTATGAAGTACCTCACATCCTTTATGTGTTGCTGCAGATTAAAGGCAGAAAGAGAGCTGGTTAAGGATGTGTACTCTGCAGCCAAACGGTTCAAGATGGAGCGAGTCAAACAGGTATGCATTTTCTGAAAACATAATCAATTATTTGAAGTATCTTACACATTGATTATTATTATTATATTTACAATCTTAAAACCTGTTGTTCCTTAGATCTGTGGCGACTACCTGCTGTCTAAAGTGGATTCCCAGAATGCCATCTCTTTCCGAAACTTTGCCAACTCCATGAGCGACGGCAGACTTTTGGCTAAGGTGGATGCTTACATTCAGGACCATCTGCTGGACATATCTGAACAGGAGGACTTCCTCAAACTTCCCAGATTAAAGGTAATGGTTTAAACTAACTAAACACATAAAACATAGTGTTTTAGAATATTAGTTGGCAAATGCTAGGAGAAAATAGATTTTTTTCATATTTGTGTTTTTCTCCATTGATAAATTTAAAGGCCACAGTTGAAGTGACTGAGATGCAACCGGTTAGTCTGCTGTTACCTTTGCATTAAGTTTAGTTTTTTATATTTTACAGTTAGAAGTGATGCTTGAAGACAACCTGACCCTGCCCAGCAACGGCAAACTCTACTCGAAGGTACTAAACTGGGTGCAGCGTAGCCTGTGGGAGAATGGAGACCAACTGGAGCGACTGATGGAAGAGGTCAGTATCAGACTACGCCGCCTCAACACTCTGACCAGTTCTTTTGGTCTTACTTTGCCCTCTCCTTTCCTCCTCCTGTTGACTTCAAGTAGTCATTAAGGAGATTGAAGTAGAACTGGCATGCCGATGTCATGCTCCTTTGTCAGGACTGTTCTTTTGTTTTCCTCTGATTTGAGGTTTTTGGAGTATGAAACTGTATTCCTGATCCATACGTCAAATTAGAGGTGAGCCAATAAGAGCTGCTGCTTGCTCTTGCTTCTCCTTTGGGTTTGCTTTTTTTTTTTTTTTTTTGTGAGTATGTGGTTGGTTTACACACAACCCGATGTTAATATTGCAGGGCTCGTCTCATCTGAAACACAAACTCAAAAGGTTCCCAAAGGTCTGGTCCTTGGTTCTGCTTTTTCATTGCTGGTTTTGTTCTGTTTTTTTTTTTTTTTTTTGACTATCTGAACAGGTTCAAGGTTGTTGCTCCAGCACTAACAGGCACTCCTCCCCATTGATTTTCCCCTGTAGGTTTATTATCATCAGCAGGAGACCAGACTGAGGAGCCAGGACTGAGCCACCAGGGTAAATGAGTCAAAGAAAACAGGGAGGAGAGGAGCACCACTGCTGCCTCTCAGCATTCCGTCTTTGCAGCCAAGCAATACTGTGCCCCCATCTGTCCCCTCCATGCATACAGATTGCATCCCATTCCTCAATTTACCAGATCATGTTACTCACAAGCATTAAACAATCACTACATTAACCATTTACTCTACATTATATCCGTTGTAAATATATTGAAATGGATCACCATCAGCTTCTTTGTCTGGTTCCTATTTTTGTAAATCTGACTTGCAGATTCCATTTTGAACAACAGAAAAAGATTCTTTTTTTTTTTTTTTTTTTGCTTAAATTGAGCATTTTTCTACATTGACATTTAAAAATGCTCCTACATCTTTAAAACTATGCTGGAACTTCTCCTTTTAAAGCAAATTATTGTGCTTTTTAAAAAATTTTTTTTAGATTTTTCTTTCCTTTTTTGTACCTCATCATGTATATTTTCTACAAGCCCTTGCAGTTAGAGATGCTTTGAGAAATGAGTGAGTGATGGGGATCATTTTTGTGCTTGAACAACCTTTTTTCAAACACTGTCACCCTATAGCGCTTTGATGTTATGTATTCACAAACACTCTTTAGGTGTGCAGTTGTTACTGAGTGAAAGCTCAACTATACATTCAGGCTGTTAGTTAGGCTATTTATACTACCAGTTTTGATCAATTCTAATGTGATTTTAAAATCTTGTTTAACTGCAGACCTGTGTAATATGGACTGCCCTCTCTCTCTCACACACACACACACACACCCCCACACACAGTGTGACATTGCCTATGTAAATATTTATGTAAATAATCAATCATGCGAGAATGACTTCTCCTGGATTATTAGATGCAGTAAACGAACAATTGAAATAGAGGACGGCATATCAGCAAAGATTTATCATCTCATAAATTAAGACATGAACAGCTGTTTTTGAAAAAATCTTATAAAATAAGATGATAAACGGTGAATTGTAATCTCTAAAGGAAATTTGCTTTTTAGTTTTATCTTGAGGTGCTTTTCTCCCCTAATCTAGAATATTTTACTTTTATTTAAAGGTTTTCAAAGAGCTCACTATCTTTGGGCAACTTTTGAGAAATCATTGGTTCATTTTTATTTTATTTTAGTTCTTTCTGTGATATTGGGATTCACTGAAATTGGTATCTGCAGGTCAGCGCTTTACATGATCGGAAATGGGCAAAAATAAGATTGGCTTATCTCTGCTTTAGACAAATTTGTCTGGATGATACATCATTAATTTAATTGTGTATTTAAATTGGATCTAGCAAAGGAGAGACTCAATTTCTTACTAGTGGAAAATTAGACTCTTTTGTATAAGATCTCCGGTTCCTACAAATCCTGTAACACGTCTGCTTGATTTGGCTTCAATTCCAAGAACTTGTAGATATAAAATATGTTTACTCACCAGCAGTTGACTGGAACCGAAACTTTTTAGCAGTTTGATTTGGCCCATTAGCTATGGTGCATTCACTGACTGAATAAAATTAGATTTTTGGATAGCAAATCTGACTCACCAGTCAAGCTGAAATTCACCTGATTCTGGTCAACGGACAGGCAATCGGTGCAATTCCTTTACCGCTCAAAATTCCCTCTTGACTGAAAACTTGTAATTTTACATGTCTCTCTTGATGAGACAAACTGTCAAATGCAAACTTTCTTATTTTTTTCTGTTCTGAAATAGTTTTTTTTTTTTTTTTTTT
This sequence comes from Brachyrhaphis roseni, assembly GCA_903066815.1. NCBI lineage: Eukaryota > Metazoa > Chordata > Actinopteri > Cyprinodontiformes > Poeciliidae > Brachyrhaphis > Brachyrhaphis roseni. The sequence goes on from CAEFZY010006813.1 coordinate 85,623, forward strand.
ATCTTTGTGTGACTGCAGCATCGTTGCTTGCTGTAGTCTTTTTTTTTTTTTTTTCTTTGTAGCTTGTTTTGTTGGCTGGAGCTGCATGGTCTAAATGTGATACTGTTCTCTGGATTTGGCTGCCCACACAATGACCAACTTCTTCAGCTCAACTACCGCTTTTAGAAGCAGCCGCAACGCCAAGACGGACACACATGCGCGCCGCCTATTTGAAGATTTTTCCAGATGCAGTCTTTTCAGTTCTCCTCAAGTTCCCTCTTGCAGTGCAGTCAACATTAACTAGTTCCACCCACTGACAGCCCTTCAGCAGCTCCCCTCTCTTGATCTCACACAGTTAACCCGGCCTGTGCATCAGCAGAAGTCTGTGTGTCTTTTTAAAGGAGGTTTTCCATTCAACTGAAGATCCAGATGTTCGTCCCTCCCCTCCCTTCCCGTTCGCAGCTCTGCCGACTTCCCTTTTTCCTCTTCCCCTCCTTGTTGTTGGGGTTCTGAGTATGTTGCCATGAAGACAGCCACATGGGTGTATTGTTCCTGTTTGTCTTGCAGGTGCAAACCCTCTACTACTCACCTGACCATAAGCTGGTGGATGGAGGGCTGGTGATTGATGGGCAAAGTGAGGTGTTTGGTGGCGAGGACGACCACCTTCAGTTTGTTCAGGTATTCAACTGCTTGGCGATGGCTTCACTGTAATTAGGAAGCCTCTGATGCATAACTCAGCAGTGCAACGCTTAGTTTAGCAACTTGTGTTTGACCTTAGTTGTTCTACGTCTCCTCCCGTTCTTTGAGTAGATCTGGTGTGTTTAACGCCCCCAAAAAAACTGCTTAATATGTCTGCTGCTGCCAGCTGAGAGCATCTATAGCTTTTTTTTTTTTTTTGCCGGGAAACTTAGTAGAGACTTGATTTAAAAATTTGGCAACATGTCGGTGCTTGGCTTGTTAAAATGACCGTAGATTGGTCAGCTAGATCAAAGCGTTGGTTTGGGATGCTGTTAGCTTTCGGTTTTGGCCACTGGCAGGTCTATGGTGCAAGCTCGGCTTCTGTAGCTGCGTTGTGCTCTTGCAGAAGAAACCAGTGCGTGAGAGTGCCCAGAGACAGCTGAGCTGCAGCTCTTCAGGAAGCCTCTCGCCCTCCAACCAAGCAGCCAATGTCCAAAAACCAACCACCAGGAGAGACTGGAAGTACATCGCCTCGGAGAAGACCACAAGTAAGTGTTTATTGATTGATGTGCGTTAGTTTGTTGCCTGAAGTGGAATTTAAATTAACTTTTTTTTTTTCTTCTTTCCGTCTTCCTAGACAGCAACTATCTTTGTCTGGCTGTGCTGGACGGAGTGCTGAGTGTGATCTTCCTGCACGGTCGCAACAGTCCCCAGACGTCTCCGACGGCAACGCCCTGCCTGATGAAGAGTCTCAGTTTTGAGGCCCAGCCAGAGGAACTGGAAGAGCACCCGCTCTCTCCCATGCATTATGCTCGCTCCGGCCTGGGTACCGCAGCCCTGAACGGGAGACTCATCGCAGCAGGTAAGCATTAAATTTAGCCAATTAGATCGCCTCCTAAAAGTATTCACACCTCGCAGGGTGTCTGGATTGCAAAAAGATCTTAAGTCTTAAATTCAAATATCTAAAATTAAGCACTGAAGATGCCTTAAATTCATTGAAAAAATAGGTTGACCTGAAATATGTTAGTCACATGTCAGTTTGAGTCATTTTCAGACATCTTTATTGCACTGTGACTCAAGGAGGTTGCACTTAGCTGCTAATACTCCTGCTAGCTAGCTAGCTTTTTCTTTTACTTCCATCATGGATAAGTGCAAAACCACAACATTTTCCCAAGTATTTTGGGTCTAGTTTGTAGTACAAATATCTTATTATACTTGGAATAAGACAAAACTAACTTAGAAGCAACTTTTCAGTAAGATATGATAGTTTTTTTCAGTTAATAATTCCTTACTATCGATTATAAAACAAGACATTTTTCCCATGTTATAAGTAAAATAATCAGTGGAACTAGTACTTTTTCATTATATTATGGAATTATTGACAACCTCCTATTTCCTGCTGAAAAGTTACTTATAAGTTGGTTTTTGTCTTATTTCAGGTGTACTAAGATATTCACACTAGAAAATAGACCAAATATACTTGGCAAGCTTTAGTGATTTTTGCAGAGTATAAGGTGTGTGTGTGTGAGAGAGGAACTGCTTCCCCAGATATTGAGTGTGGTGGTCCGTTGTGGTCCTGCAGGGGGCTACAACAGAGAAGAGTGTCTGAGGACTGTGGAGTGCTACAACCCCAGCGAGGACTGCTGGACCTTCATGGCGCCCATGCGGACTCCCAGGGCTCGGTTCCAGATGGCTGTGCTGATGGTTGGTCTAACCGCTTGGTCTTATCTCAGACATGTTTAGTCTATAATAAAGTGGCATTTTGAATATTGACTGAGTGCACTTGCACCTGTTAGGACTCGTTCCACTTGTCTTAGGTAAACAGTAAAGTGTTTATCAACTCCTTGTTCAAATACCTGGGCTCCTTATTCTGCTGCATTTTAATTGGTCCCTACAGTTCAGAATGTTTTAATTTCTTGTTTTGTGTCCTGGCCGCCTCCCTCAGGGTCAGCTGTATGTGATCGGGGGTTCCAATGGACATTCTGATGAGCTGAGCAGTGGGGAGATGTACGATCCACACATTGATGAGTGGGTTCAAGTGCCAGAGCTGAGGACAAACCGCTGCAATGCAGGTCAGCCTGTTGCACCGGGGATCATTATCTTTTCATAAGAACAACACCTAATTAACATTTTAAACTCGGTTTACTGGCTGGTCTGACTCTCCGCTGTGTCCTCTCCAAAGGTGTCTGCTCCTTGAACAACAAGCTTTATGTTGTCGGAGGGTCGGACCCCTGCGGGCAGAAGGGCCTGAAGAACTGTGACGTTTTTGACCCTGTGGTGAAAACCTGGTCTAACTGTGCCTCCCTTAACATCAGTATGTATCTATTCAGTTCCACAGTCGTACATCTGTCAAATACAGTGCACCTAGTGTTAGCATCATGGGCGCTGAAAGCCCAACCATTAGGCCAAATACAGTATTAGCATGCAGAATTTGCATATTTGTTACTTGAAATGCAGCATTCTACCATAACTAATGCAATTTGCGTGCCTTGAATATATCATGCTGAGATAAATGTAACCAGTGTTGGCATATTTGGAAATGTAAAGATTAAAAAAAGGAAAAAAAAGCTGTACTGAAGCTGCATAGTGTTAAATTTCATAGGATAATGCTGGCAGCTGAAAAAAGCAGGCTCTGCACTGACGCTGCATCGATAACAGCAGCAATTTTGTTTCCAGGGAGACACCAGGCCGCAGTGTGCGAGTTGGATGGCTTCATGTACGTGATCGGAGGAGCAGAGTCGTGGAACTGCCTGAACACCGTAGAGCGCTACAACCCTGACAACAACACCTGGACTCTGGTGGCCCCCATGAACGTGGCCCGCAGGGGAGCCGCTGTGGCCGTACACGCAGGTGAGCCCGACCACAAACCACAGAGTTTTACTGGGATTTTATTTCATAGACAACACGGTAAAATGAAGCGAATTGGAAGTTAAAAGATGTGTGGAGTGCATTTGTGTTCAGCCTCTTTCCTCTGAGGATCTTTGTGTAGCGGGGGAAAAAACATGGTGGTGGCAGAACATTTGGTCAGAATTGATTTAAAGGCTCAAGAAGCAGGACAATGACCCTGACTTAGTCACATCAAATGGTTTAGATCCAAGCAAATTCACAGGTTAGAATGGCCTAGTCAAAGTCCAACTCAATCCAATTTAGAATTTGATTCTCTGAGATTGAGCCATTTTGCAAAGAAAAATAGGCAAAAGTTGGTTGCTCCTCTATTCCCTCCAGAGTCCCTGAAGGGACATTGAATAAAAAAAACCCCAACAACTTTCAAGTAAGAGATGGTATGTCATGCAGACCAGACTTATTTTTTTTTTCTCTTAAATGTCCTTTTAGGGGCTCCATATTTCCCCATCCATGCTTTTTATATTGTCAAAAAAATCTTAGCATGATCCTGCTCCCACCATGTTGGGGATGTGACCACTAGTCATATTTAGGCAAAATACAAATGTACACCACACTTTTCAGATTTTTATTTGTAAAAATATTAAAATCAGACATGGATTTTCCGTCCACTTCACAATTACGCTCTGTTCTGTTTGTCACATAAAGTCCCAATGACATACTTAGAAACGTTCCTCATTTTATTTTCCTTCAGGTTTCTATTCCTGTACCTGTTCGTTTTGAAGAAACTTACTAAACCGCAGAACTGATTGTTTATTTGCTGATGTTTGCCTCTGCGCAGGCAAGCTGTTTGTCATGGGCGGCTTCGACGGCTCCCACGCGCTCCGCTGCGTCGAGGTGTACGATCCTGCCCGCAACGACTGGCGGATGCTCGGCAGCATGATCTCCTCCCGCAGCAACGCCGGCGTGGCCATGCTGGGCGAAACCATCTACGTCGTGGGCGGCTTTGACGGAAACGAGTTCCTCAGTACGGTGGAGGTGTACAACCCCGAAACGGATGAGTGGAACGACTGCACCAAAGCCACATCTCCCCTCTCTGAGTGAAGGGAGAGGAGATGGGGAGGGAAAACGGGGGGAAACAGGGTTCTGGAGTTTCACAGTGCTTCACTCATTTCCAAACTAACAGGCTTAGTGACGTAATCGTGTTTCGTGATGTTTTCGTGTATGAACGGGTATACGTGGGTGGGGATGTTGAGGTGAGGAGTCTTCAGTGAAGACTGGCTTAATCTTAGCAGGTCGGGGAGGGGGGAGGGAATATTGCTGCCCAAAGCAACGTTAACGCCTTTTTTTTTGTTTTTGCATATTGCATAGATTTTGGTTTTGTCTTGTATATATTTTGTTTCTTCCTCTGATTTTTTTTTTTTTTTTTTTTTTTGTCATATGCCAACATTTACTACACTTAGTGCTTTTCATTTCATTTAAGTTTTAGGAGCTAGTCGAATGGAGGGTTTTTAGATGAGTTTTTGCTATTTGACCACCTAGAAAGGTGCCAGTTTGACGTGGTAATAATTTGAGTTCAGAAAATGTATAAAGTTTATTTAAGAAAATTTCTGTTGTGGTTTTTTTTCTCCAAAATATTTAAAGGTCAGTGGTTTGAAGCCTTACTCAGTGTGAGTTGCTAAACACCCGTCAGAGCTTTCTGTCATTTTAAATAATCCGGATTGTTTTTTGACTCTTAAAATGATGGCCTTTTTTATATTTTTATACACTGCTGATTTACCAGTAACATAGATGTAGTAGCAGAGAGCTTACGTGAATCTAACCAGTGCCAGATTTAGTTGACCTTTTTTGTGCACACGCCAGAAACGCACAGCCATGCTTCTGCTAACAATTTTTTTTTATGTGATTTTTAACTAGTTGATGTACGTAGAGCTGCAATTTACTGAGAATCCTTTTGTGTTTTAATGTGTCAGGCATTGGCAGATTTTTCTGGAAGGAATGTTGGTGCAAGAAATTTCACATTTGTAACATTTCTTAATTAATAAATTGTATAAATCTAATTTTTGTTTTCAGTCTTCTTTGTTGTTGGTAAATAACTGATAATTTTTTCTTTTTAAACAAAAGCTTATTAGTTGCATCTCTGGTAAAAATCTTCCTGAGATCTCAACAGAGTTGATCCAATCAAGCATATTGATTGGAAGAATGCAAAGGATTGCCTAGTATTTTGTGAAATGGATTCTAACTTGAATTCTTAACAGAAATATTGCATGTGAGGTTCCTCAAGGCTGTATTCCCAGGCCACTTTTATTCAATCATTTACACTGTCAACATAGCTCAGACCTTGGAGTAATATTCTCTTACAATATGGTGGTTAGATTATTATTGTTTATGCAGTTCTAAAAACAATTGTGTAAAATGCTGCTGCCACAGTCCTGACTAACACCAGGCAGTTGCATCATATTAATGCCTCTCAGCTCTGATACAAACTAAGCAGAAAATGTAGCCTCTTATTAAATAACTGGAAAAATTGTATATTCTTCACTAGAAATTCATAGTTAACATAATAGATTATAAAGTGTATGCAAAGGTATTGAAGCTTGACATAAAATGTGTAGGAAATCTCTTTTCTGAAGTATAAAACAACTTTTTATTCTTTGGCAACTGAACTTTGACTCTTTAATAAATGATCAATAGCTGATTTTGTGACTCCAGTTTTAGCTCTCACTGCATCGTCTTACAATCCTCCAATTACTGTGCCATGACGATGCAGTGAGAGCTAAAACTGGAGTCACAATGAAGCCTTTTAACCTTTAGCTATTTATATTTTCCTCATGGACTACTGTAGTAAGCCAGGTTATTTTCAGTCCCACCAAGTGTCTTACCAAGGAGATTAGACTCAACTGTCCGAAGGGGGGAAAAAAAACAGGAAGGCACGTCCAGAGTGACTGTGGGTTGTGAAACAGGGCCGGATGAGTCGGCTGCTTTTTTATGACCCCAGACATCTGAGGCCGCCTGCCAGAACCGGTTAAATCCCTCCCTCTGTGCTCATTCACAAGTCAGATAATCTGCTGATCCACCTGACCGCTGCAAACGTGCCATGTGCAGGAGAAAGTAGGGATTGAATCCCGAATCCGGTCATCATTACTGTCTGACCATTAAAACACATTTATTTAAAATACTTTAATTCGATTAGAATATCAAGAAAGTTTTTGTATAGGTTTTATGAAACATTAGATTTATTAGACTGTCTTTCAAATTCGAAGCACTCGAAACGAAACCTTAGTGCACATTTTTGGCTAAGCTAACCACGTTAACAGATTTACAAATGATTTACAATAGATTTCAAACAACAGAGAAAGCTGTCTAGGAAATGACGATAAACTCTGTAGAATATTAACATTACCATTTAAAACTCATGTTGTGGGTCTGAAATTGCTTAATCATAATCCTGATGACATAAACATTTAAATACAACCAGTAATAAAAGTTAATGGAGTTGTTCAAGTCAATTTCTAGAATGGATTTCCTGTTGCCTGTGCAGGTTTTTTTTCCCTTCCACTAACCTTTCAAACAACGTCTTTAAATATAGCACTCTGTGACCCGCTAACCTCTCAAGCAATGACGTTTTGCAGCTTGCCTTCCTTGTGTAGCGTGACGACTGTCTATCACGTCAGCAGTCATTACTTTAGATAAGAAGATGATTAAAACTGAATAGCTTTCTTTGGTCTTATTTTTCTGAGAAGCTGAGTTTTGCTTCAGAAAAATGTTTAATCTGAACTATGTTCATTGTCCAACTGTGCTGAGCTTTTATGAAGACACAAAGTTCTGATCATTATTGGCTCTCCTAATCAGTGACCCTAAACCCCGCTCTACCTTTTCCTTTGTCTGGATGACTTCTCCTCGTGTAGCAACTCTTCACTGTTACAGCCGGTGTAATCTCAGCCTGTCTGCTGCCGTCACCTGGGTTTAATCCATTTAATCATCGCACACGCATGCAGCCGCATGAGGTTGTGCACAGAGAATCAGACATGTTACATGAACTGTAGCAGACAGAAAAGCTTCAACTTGAGCAAAGAAAACAGGCAAAGTGTGAGTTGAGGAGTGTAAGATTTAATTTACATGAGCAAAAAACTTGTACACACGTTTTTAAATTTGGCACAAAGAATTTCTAAAACTGCAAATCTATAATACAGTGGTTACTAACATAAACTTATTCAGCTATCTTTACCATCTCTTCAAAAATACGTGAAGTTACATCAGTAACTTCAAGCTTTAAAGTGACAAACCAGTTGTTTGTTCTGGGCTTCTCAGCATTTTAAACCAGCAGACACTTAATGGAAAAAAAATAGTATGACGAAAAAAGAGTTTTAAAGCACCAGCTTTGCAGGGTCCGCAGTTGGGTTAATGCCTATCTCTAATAAAAATTGGGTAAAACATCATAGACAGGTTGCCAGCCCATCATGGGGCGACAATTGGGGGGAGATATGCAATGCCTTGCAGAACCATTAACAGCCCTTAAACCACAAGCTTCAGGAATTATTTATTTTTTGTGATATGTAAATGTAAAATGATTAGAACTGTTCAATTCATCACGAAAAACGGCAAAGCAGCCAAAAGGCCCTTAGTGATTCTGGAGGAGCTGCAGAAATCCAGAGCTCAGGTGGAAGAATGTGTCAACAGGACAACTACTGGCCACACATGCCAAGAATCTGACCTTTATGGAAGACTGACATCAGGAAAGCAATAAGGCTCCCGTTATAAAGAAGGCCCTTTGATCTGTTGAACCTGGAACATAAAAAAAATACTTTATTAACTTCAATAATGTTAAAGGTCCAACATTCAGTAGATTATTCAGTTTTTCTGTAGTTCTTTGGAAGAAGGCGTTATTTCTTTTTTCTTCTTCTTCGAAACACAGCAATAGCTGCACAGAATGAGTTTTGTGTCAATGTAGTTGCATTTTAAATAAGGCCCAGCAATAAATACAATAAAAAATTACAAGTAAGCGGCAACACTAGTAAAACAAAAATGAATCTTCACAGAGTGGCTTCATCACACATTCATTTGGTCCAAGAATACCAGTAAAAATATACCTGAGAGGTCAAATTTGATATTTTCCCTGAAACATAAAAAAAAAAATAATAATTGTGATCTGTGATTACATACTAGAAAAATACATACATAACATGCAAATGCTCTTTCATTCTGTAGTTTTAATGAAAGAACACTTACATTATGACCTGACCACAAACTGGAGTACAACCTCACATATTACAGAATAAAAAAATAAACATCTTCAGACACCAATTAACAAAGAAAGCAAAACAGTTTCTGTTGTAGTGAAGGTGTTTATAGATGAAACAAGTGTGGAAAAATGGTCCAAAACAGAAATGCCGTCAACGTCAAAGGTTTTAATCGAAGGGACAGGTTAGGTTTTCACAGGCAGCCGGTGGTTGATGTTAATGGGACCCTGAGTTTCATCAGCACGGTGCGGTGAAGGCAAAGTTCTGCCCTGTGGCCTGAACACAACCATCCAAGGCCTTTTTTAGCTCCAATAACTGGTTTCCTCCAACTCCAAGCTTCTCCCTGGGAACAGACGAGAAGACTGATAGGAAACAAAGAAACGGATGAAGTCTGGAGCAAACAGAGGAAGAAAGCTCTGATCTGACGTTTACATGTAGTTTTCTGAAAAACTCATATGTTATTTCTCTTATGCAGAACTGTGTCTTACAGAAAATTGCTATTTGCTTTCATTTTGTTTTTGTTTACAATTTAGTCCTTATTATAACCTGACCACTGCATTTTTTCCCCTCAGCAAAAACAAAACAAAACAACCCCCTCCCCCCCAAAAAAAGAAAAACACATCTCACGATGTTCCAGCTATGCCTCTGTTTTGATTTCCTCACGCCAAGGCTCGAATGTTTCGCTCGCAATTAGATTTTATTTACCCACATGTTGCTTTATGGCAACAACTTTCCAGCGCTTTGCAGCGCTGGAAATTAACTGCAGATATTTTCCATCACATGGTTGGAAAATATTGGAGGGGTAAACCGCATTATGTCCATGAAGCAGCTTCTTCAAAGAAATCAGCTCTAATCTGTCAATCCTGAGGTTTTTCTCTAATTTGGATGTAAGAACATTTACGTTAAATTGGACGAGGTGAAAAAAGGCTTGTGTAATTGTAACTAAATTGGTTGGATAGATATGTGAACAGAAACGGGAGTCATTCTTTTCTTTTCAAAGTTATGGATGAACAGATTTTATAATATAGATCAAGCTAGGTTTGACAGGCCATTAAAAAAGTGAAACTTTTAGAGATGATCAAACGGAGAGTGGTATAGTTCATATGTTTATTTATATAGATGCTTATGGCTCTTCCTCGAGACTCTGGGACATCAATTTCCAAATTAAGTGCAAGATTTACTTTTATCTAAATTTTTTTTGTTTTACCAACCCACAGGCTTTGGTGATTCACTGTTACTTCTGCACTTTTTAAGCCGCAATTTCTCCTTTCACTTAACTTTCCCTTAATGAGACACAGCACACTTTTTTCTGTTTTTAAACCAAAATGTTCAGCAATGACCTTTTCTGGCTTACCCTTCCTTTGGAGTTGTCTGCAAAACAACTGAGTAGTCACCAGTCCCCTGCTGATTGTTCTGTTTCAAAAGGCCACACTCATCAAATCACCAGAAGTAAATGCCTCAAATGCTCTTTGTGTAACATGATGAGTTTCACCTTTTTTAAATGAAATAAGTCAATTAAATAACTTTTTGGTAATATTCTGATTTACTGAGTTTGATTAACCACTGCAGTAGTAATAAGTCACGCATCTCTTATTCAGGCCAGTGAAAGAACAGCCACATGATCTGCAGCTTCCAGTGGCAGCTTTTTATCCACATTTCCACCAAACTGAACTCCGGTTTCATTTTCTTCCCCGAAAACACCGCCACAGGCGGCTTCAAATTCCCAGGAAAGAACACAGAACACTACAGTCGTGACAACGGCTGCTTAGCAGCGAGACACTGAGGGAGCTTGTTGCTTGTTTGTCTCCTCCTCTGCTTTATTTCCATCAGAACATTGCGTAACTACAGACACGATGGAGGGAGGGAGAGAGAGCAGGAGGAACTTTCTGGCTTTTGCCCCTCGCTGTTTTCACCCAGCATTCATCCGTTTGTCCACTTCCCCCTTCTTTAAGCAGGCGTACAGCCGCTTGTTTGCTCAACCTGTGATGTCAGGTTTACTCCTGTCATGTTTTGGCAGCACTCAGGATGCACTGATCTGGACCTGCTCAGCTGGTTTATCCGTTCAGTTACTGCCACTGCATGCACATCGATACCTTCCGATTCAAAATTATAAGCTCCTAGTCATGTTTCAATGACAGAAAGATGACTTTGCACTAAGGTTACTGAACCAGATGAATAAAGGGTGGGTACTTTGCTTTTTTAGGGAGTTAGATACCAGAGAACAACTGCTCTGCAGGTCAAAAACACACATTATTAATGTTGACAGGGCACAACCAGTAAATCTGATCATGTGATTCTTTCCCAGCCTACATAATGCTGAAAAACAAAAAACAAACAAACAAAAAAAAAACTTGTAGAGATTTACTACTTGTTTTCTTTCATGCGAACGACGGCACAGATGTCTGGTGTCGTTCATTTAAATTAAATAATAAACAAACTACATCATTTGCATGTAAAACTGCGGAAAGCAGTGAAATAATTACCTCTGAATGCAGGATTGCAATAGAAGAGGACAGCTCAGAAAGACCAAGCTGCCTGTTCAAATGAAGCCATTTCTCTTTGCTGCATTATTAAATACACTGAACACAAAATTAAGCAATGTGCAGCCTTAGGCTTCCTCCTGCCGAACAACGCTCAGCTCCCTGTGGGTTTGCTAAATTGAGCGGAGCAGAGGAGCGCTTTCATGGTCATTCTTTCAGAAACAGTTAAACTCTTTAAATATCAGCTGAAGACGATGCCAGCGGAGAAGAGAACTACATATGACAAACATGACTGACATAAAAAGCTGTGGTTTAAAGCTGAGCGAGTGCTTTCCAAAACTATTCATGCTCCATGAACGTTTTGAATCAGTTTGACCCGGCAGCCACTAACATCAGTATACTTTATTGGGAATTTTTTTTGTAATAAAGTCAAACAAATTAGTGGATAACAATGCAATGGAAGGAAAATTATGTTGTGTTTTATTCATTTATTTAATTTTTACAACTACTGGGGAGTTTTCTTTTGCCAATTGTTATAGTTCAAGTTAAGTCAGACTGGATTGGACTTTGATTAGGCCATTTTAATACATAAATATTCTTTGATATAAACTGATTTAATGCTGTCCTAGTTGCAGACTGAGCGTGGCTGTCATTGCTGAAGATGAACCTCCATCTTTTGCAGGCTCTTGGGTTTTTACCAGCATAGCCGTGCTCTTCATCTTCCAATCAACGGTCAAATTCCCCTAAGAAAAGCATTACCACAGCAAGATGCTGCCACCACCAAGCCCACAACGACTGCATTTAATTATAGTTTCAAATTTATTGTTATTTATTCATATGGCCACTGAACAAACAGTGGAGAAAAAAGTAAAACTATCAATCATGACAACACAGGCAGTTTTGGGAGTTTTAAACAATTAGAATTTATCGTGACCACGATAAATCTGAATTCTTATCACGATAAGAAAATCATCACAATAAATGATACAATGGATTTCATTTAGGCATACCAGAGTCAAGGAGGCAAAATACAATGCTACACGTTTTTTGTAAAAAGAAAGTTAACCATGCATCATGCCCTTCCATTTTGGGCCTTCTACTTTGTGCTGTTGTATTACATAAAATCCCAATAATATACACAGAAGTTTGTGTGCAACGTGACAAAATGTGAAAAAAAGCTTTGGTGGCTATGAATACCATTACAAGGCACTTTTATTCCTGCAGGGAATGACAAGCAGCTCAAACACATCGAACAGGCATTCACACCACAAAGAACTTGAGAGATGAGTGCAGCTTGGAAAATGAGTCACTGGATTTATCAGAAGTGTTACTCAACAGCTAAGCTGTGCCGCATTAAAAGCCATTAGCCTTCCACACTGATGAAGCATCCACATGTGAAGAAATCGACAGATAAGCAAAAGTGTCTGGAAAACAGACACTTTAAAAATAGGAAAATCCTTTCCACAGACCATTAGCAGGGAAAACAATCACTGGAGACACTGTAATGCAGGGTAGGTCGTATATATTTTTAAATATTTCCAGCATTATAGTGTTCTTTTAGTAGAGGGTATGAGACATCAGAAAGACAAGCAGATGAAGATTGTTTTTTTTCTCACCAGTAAGAAAAAACACAGTTAAAGCAACGTGTTCATTTTGTAGACATTCTGAAAAGGCTTCAGCAAACACACAAATCAGAACAAGTACCCTCTAGACACACAAAGTGTTTCAGATTCTGCTTCTTAATAGAGACAAGATAGACTTTATACTGAATGAATAACAACTCCTGCTAATAAAAAAAGTCTTCTCCAAAAAATTAAACCAAAGATTCCACTTGATTATGTTTGCCTTTCAATGAATAATAATATATTTTCAACCTGACGTGGTTGAATCTTATCAGCCGATGCCCACTTGAACCTCCTGTTCAGTGACCAGAAAGTCTCAATTGGGCATTATATAACTCATGACATCATACTGAGCACACAGATCAAATATTTAACGGCGGCGGTAATGTACGCACTAAGTAAAAGCCCAGATCGCTTCACAGGGTATGTTGCGGATAAAAAATTTACCATCACAACACAGCCAGCTTAACGCCGCCCGTCAGCGGTGACCTGCTGTAACAGGAGCGGGGATAACGTGACTGATAAGTGCTGAAAAGCTGCCTGTGGAGGTGACACAGCAGGTTGTCTTTCCTCATCATCATGAGCAAACACAACCAGTCACTACAGGAAGCGCTTCATGACTAATGATGTATCGGCATTGATGACATAACAGTCAATCTTTGCACCAAACATATGTGATTTAATGGTAATGAAAATAGAAAAAATGTTGACATATAACAGATTTCTGTAGCCTATTTTGATCAATACAAAAAGCAGAATACGTACAGATGGGATATTATTTCTATGCTCTACATCTATTTGACTGTCCCATTTGCTGGACAAATAAGGGATTATTCAACTCTACCATAACAAAGTAAATGTCACGTACAGTCACTGTTTTACATGCTGTGGTTACAAAATCATCAGCACATGTTTCTGGCTGTCAGGTGGTTGCAATAGTAGGTGACGCATAATAACAAATAATCAGTTTAGGAGTGAGACCTGTGGCTTGTTTCTATGGCAGCAGCTCGGTTTTACCTGCAGGCATAAACATTGCAATTCACCTACAGGCAGGTGAATCCGTTTGTCTAGGAGTGTAGTAGCTTTCTGCTTTACTGAGGTTGTGCATATTTGTTATCTCTGCACTTATGAATTATTGGTATTATTTATTGCTTGTAAGGTTCATTTTTATGATCTTATAGTTAATTATTGCATGGAAAGCAATTTTAAATGTAAACATTATCTCCACAGTAAAGTTCATACTCCTATAAAACATTTACCACTAAACACGTAATATTTAACAGATCATGTGAATGATGAACACTTCAGTTTTTGAGCAAATGTAGCTATTTCATGACCAAATCTTTCAGACTTTCTACTTAAATCTGTTTAGATTTGAGTTTTTCATCTCAAGGCTTGTCAGTGTAACTTACAAGTAAGAACTCATTTCACCAAGCATGCTTTCTCTATTGCATCAACTTCTAAAACTGTGAAAGCGGCACCTAGAAAACCTTTCACAATATTTGGACAGAAGAAAATGGAGGAGTCATAAAGGCAAAATAGGCTTCTGAGAAAAACCTTACACAACTTTCTGAGCACTGGAAAAGGAGAGGCCTGACATTCCTTATTGATTATTGTGTAGTTTTGTGTCATTTTAGCCATTTCTTTCTGTTTAATTTATGTTCTTAATGTTGTAAGGTGTCCTTGGGTGTCTTGAAAAGCACTGACAAACAAAATGCAGTATTACTATTGTTATTATTACTATTATTATTCCTGAATCTTTAAGAACAAGAACATTTTAACATGCACAACCTGCACTATCAAACCTGTACCACAGATAAAACTGTAAAAAGCCTTAAAATAAAAATCTGGCATTTCCAAACCCTTTCTTTTCAATCTCTACTGCAATTTCTAATATTTGGATTTGGCACATTAGTTTTATAAATAGAGATTTTTTTGCCGTATGCCATTTGGCAAAATGCCGTATGCCAAATATATTTTAGTGTAGATCCAATGTTTTATAGATGACACTGCAGGACATTCCCAAATTGTTTAAAGGCATATCAATTATAGTGTATATAATCTTCAAACTTAAGTAATAAAGATTTGTCTAAAATCTCATCTCATTATTTTGACATCCAGCAAATATGAATAGTTTTAGTAATGCTGGCTGACCTAGACCTGTACAATTTTATAAGGATTTTATGCCAAACAGCAAGAAAAAAATGGTTATATGTCTTTTGATACAGTGCATGTAGATATCTGGTTTCAGCCGTAGATCCATGATCAAGATTTGTTAAACTGTAATTATTTTTATTAAAGCCACCAGGTTTCTAAGCAGGTACTACATCTGTTTATTTCTGCTCTTTTTTTTAAAGACAAAATTTAAAAAAAAGTAGAAATATCTTGATACAGAACCAACACAGTGTGCTGTGAGAGGAATAGGTAAGCCCTTGTGATAACGACAAGTATAAAGTTACTGCAAACACCAGTCTATTGTCATGGACATGAAAAGCCCCAATGCATCCCTTCAGAGAAAAGTGTTAATAATAAATGTCCCAATTGTCCAGAAATGTTGGCATGGACACGGTCTTTGTGAGACCTGCTGGGGATGTCAACAAGGAAGGAGGAAGCACATAGCTGCCCGGGCAAGCAGCAACAAAGACCGCAAGATTTCAGAGAACCGGTTTGATTGAGTATTCAGTTTGGAAGAAACAGAAGGCCAAAAAAAAAAACTTCAGGGAGAAACAGGTCCTGAAAAATCAACAATTCATCAGTAATGTGTATTTTTTCCATCATTATGTTTGTGTTTGTAGCCTACCTACCTGTAGTCTGGTTGGGAGAAACAATCCAGAAGGTCTTTAGCTGTTAATCTGGCTTCTTCACTGTCAAGCTGAAACAGAACAGACACAAACTAATCTAAATAAATGAACATGATGAGCCCAACGTGGCATGAGACCACAGGGAGCAAAAAAGGTTGTGTGATGATTTAAAGCATCCAGAGGCCAGTTTTATATCCACAACTCTGATGCAGTACAAACCTTATTGGAGTAAATAATACTGAGAAGTGTCTGGACTTCCTCTAAACCTGGAGTCGAAGACAAGACCCTAAGAGACAAAAGAGATCTCAGATGTGGCCTCACCTTTGGATAATGTTCTAAAAGCTTCTTTAAGTATGTTTAATCATTGAATCTTACCTAATATAGTGCTAAATAAGGGATACAACAATAACTGTTCTTAAAGAAATCAGATTAAACCAGGGAAGTATGAGAAAAATAAAATGGTAATTTGTGCACACTAGTTCTAAAAGATCTACAAATAGCCTGGAGAAGGAGGAAAAATGAGCGCGAGGGAGACATGCCCAAACACGTGAAAACTAGACTGGCCGTCTCCTAGGCAATGCGATCCCCATACACATGAAACATGCACAATGATATGCAAGAAAGGAAAGATAAACAGAAAGTACACATAGCAAACCAGATTTTAAAAGGAAGCAGGCAATAAAAAAGTTTATTTAAATTCAATTCGAAAAAGTAGGGAAGATTTACTAGTAGGTGTGTAGAGGTGTTAGCTACTCAGAATTGGGCGTGCAGAGGAGCAAAGTTGCTTTCATTTTTGCAAATTAAACCTAAACAAAATGCCCATTTACATTAGAGATCCTGCAGAAATACTAATGCAAAACTGAGTAATGTTGCTCTGAGTAACTGAGTTTTAGTTTTTCCATACAGGCTCAGAGGTGCAGCAAAAAAAAAAGCTGCCTGTGGTACAAATGTTGTTGCTGCCAGAAATTCCCAGAAGCTGCCAGAATTTTCCTCCCCTCCTCTCCCCCAGTGAAGCATGATTTCCAAAACGATGGAAACGAGTGGCAGCAGGAGTGTTTTACCGGGCTGAGGTCGAACTCTCACACAGATCCAACAAAATAAGCAAAGATTTTACTGGTTAAAAGCTGCATGTGCAACTAAATGTGCAGCATTTGTGATGTTCTGAAGGTGACATAATCCTCATCACAAAAGGCCTTTGTTAAGCAAGTCCTATCACATGTCAAGTCTCAAAAGGAAATCTCACCATCACAGGACATTTGTAATAAAGCACCACAACATGAACTACGTGTGCTTTTAACTGAAGCAACAGGCAGAAGTAAATATTTGCAGATGAGAAAACATTGAGATGAATATATTTTTAGAATTATATAATAAAAATCAGACAATGTGATTCATGCATCCCAAATAATTAAAGGTTTCTAGATAAGGAGAGTAAAAAGTAATGCTTTGATACACCAGAGGGGTAACAACTGGCCTGACTGTTTCCTTCCGACTCATTTTTGCTTGATTCTCATTTACCTTCGCTGATCCATCTGGGTTTTCTGCCATTGAGCTCGATTTCTCCAATTGAATTTCAACAGGGCCAATCAGTGAACAGAAGGATGAGTTGTGATTTTCTGCATTAGTCAATAATTGGAATCTGTCCATGTTTGTGGCTTAGCAATGGCATCAGAGGAAGTGGATGAGGAAAGCCACGCTTCCTAATACTAATCAATTAAAATCGGAGCAAGAGGAATGTTTAACACATTTTATTTCTGACAAAGACTGCTCTGCACTTGTCTCTTCACAGTGTGTGATGGTTGTTTAAAGCGCACACAGTTTACGGTAAGTTAAGAGCATAGCTTCCTTTGCAATCTAGCTGGCGTGTTACATACATAATGGCCAAGTGTTAGCGATTGGATGAAGTCGGATCTAATCGTTTCAAACTTCAAAAGTCAATGCCTCCAGCAAGAAATTGCTTTTCAATAGCAGAGTGTCCAGAGTAGATCTCATTTGGGACACCAGCTCTGCCTGTTTGTTTGCAAGATCTCCATATGTGTTTGAGTGTGAGACACAAAAGGAGAAGCGGGTTTTAGACAGGCATAACTTTACAAAAGGAACACTTACATAAGCAGTTAAAAAGTTTCTAAAGAAAAGGCATAGCTGCCCTACATTTTTCTATGAGCTGACAGAAAGAGTAGGATAAATTATTAATATTATGGGATTAACAAAGCTTCTGACTCACTGCTTAATTCAAGCAGAAAGGATTGTCCAATATGTGTCATGACTAGATGCTAAAAGTTGAGCTGTCTAAAAGATTTCAGCTTCCACTGGTTTTATTATTTACACGTGCTTCACATACCACAGAATGTTAAAATGTCCACAGGTCGACAAAAAAAGGGGTTGTTGCTGTTATTCTATCAATCTTTCCATCAACTGTAACCAACATTCCTGTCCCTTTTGAAGAGAAATACAACTTGATGCCGTCACCACCATTTTTTCAAACATAATGGTGGCATGTTGAGGTTGATTAATATGCAGTTTTCACTATTTATAGCATTTTGCATGTAGACCAGAAGGTGAAGTTGGTTTCTTCTCAGCAAAACATTTTCTTCAGCTTGCACGGCTTGTTTCAAACAACAAATAGAAATTTTTATGTCTTTCTTTCCATGATAAGTTTTACTCTTGTCATTCATATCGAATTTGTGGATTACATGACAATAATTGTTAAATAATGAAGGTTTAGGTGGGTTGCCATGTGTTGGTAGGTTTGCTAATAAGCAACTGTTTTGGTAGACCATCACCTTACATCTTGTGGTTTTTATTAGGGTCATTGCAAAACACCAGATAATTTATGTTTAAATAAAAAAAGTACGATACAGAAAAAAAATTTAATGAACCAAACCCACAAAGTGACCAATTAGCATTCAGGGGATGGTGCATGCTGACCAATTGAACCAAATTGTCACCAAATTGGACCACTTCAAATATCAAACGGGACTAACACCTTACTAATCCAAAAGTAGTTTATTCAAAGAGAATGCTGAAGTGTTGGTCTACCAATAAACGTGTTTCTTAGCACTTCAAGTATTGCTGGAGTCTTCACCTTAGCTGATCTTTGACCCTTATGAAATGATGAGGTTGTCCCAGAAAAGTTTTGCATTCATTTTTGTCAATAAGTGTGATATGATTTAACATTACATTTTGGTTCAGTGTGATTATTATCCAAGCAGATACAGTGATATGGTTTTTCAGTTTCTAATTTCTTTATCAATATGGTAAAACCAGCAGCACCAAAGTGCATCAATGGTCACTGCTGCGTCATGGGAACAGAGATAAGGAAAAGTGACAAGGTCAAGAGGATTACACTTCTTGACCAACACTACATGCCAACCAAGTCTTACGGTCCCACACACATATAAGTAGGACACAGGAAGGAGAAATCTGGCTTACACAGGGAGAAGGCAGTTTGAAATGGGTTATTAGAAGGACTGGCAGCACAGACAGAAGGGTCTGCGAGCGAGTGAAAAGGCTCAAGCTTGTTCTGAAAGAGGGCTTAGTGAAAGTAGACTTATGGGGATGATGGGAAAATGATAGACAGATGAACGTTAACGAGAAACATTCAAATGTAGCACATTTTAAGATATTTATCTCTTAAAAGAAGTAATGGCTGCAATTCAGGAGAGCTAATAAACAAAACAAACTGAAGGTAGAAAGTGAGATGTCCAAAGGTTACATTTAATGAGACAGCTGCAGTATGAGCCAGCTTACATACCTGCCAAACGCCTGCAGCAGCTGTGAAACCATTGAGGACAGTCTGTGCAAACAGGCCAAAGCATCCTGTGGCGGCGGAGGACGTCCCATCGGTATGGCGGCCTGCATGGTGTGAGGGTCAAAGCTGAGCGCTTTGAACACTTCCAAACTGAAACGTGACAGAAACAAATGACCTTTTAGGTCAATGGAATGGGAAAAAAACAAAGCACATATCAAAACAAACCAGGATGTTGTTCTGTGGCTGAAAATTGCTTAGGTGTTGGGATTAACTTCTTCACCGTTTATGTCTCAATCATGACTTTAGTTCTTAAGCCTTAAGGAAATGTAATCACTTTTACGTTTTGCTAAACGTAACTGACAGAACCATAGAAGACAGTTACTTATCCTTTTAACAATTACATCATACTGTGGATTTAACATACAAATGTAAGTTCACATGCATTCATCATGGACATGAATCTCATCATTTTTGTTTCTTTCATTATGAATTTCAACGATTCACCTACAAATGGTCACACAAACTATAAAGTCATGTGAATAGTTTATCCTGTTTTTCCGTGTTGCTCTATGGTAGACTGACGACAATCCCAATAACAATAGAAGATAAAACTTCAGAATCCCTGCAACAATACATCAATAAATGATAATATGCAGTAGATGGATGTCCTCAAGATTCTGGCTATTTTTTGATTAGATATTTGAGGACTCCTCTTGAAATAAATGGTAGAGCTCATTTTAAGTTGTTTCTGGCATGATTACTGCCTTTTATTATTGTACATAGATTTTCCATGTGGCTGTGGCTCTTCCATCAACTTAATGTTAACCTGATTGCATTTAGGATGATTGTGCAACACCCAACTATTTCTAAGTTTCAACCATCTAGTTGTTGAATTAAGGTGAGATTGAGTTATTTGGAGATAGTCCTTCATCTTCATTGCACCACCCATATTGTGCAATGCATTAGTACCACTGGCAGCTAAGCAGAATCTCAAAATGATCCCATGCTTGATAGATGGTGCAGGGTTCAAGGTGTTCAGAATCCTATTTTGACTCCTCAAAATGTTCTCACTCAGAAATTTTTAGGCTGAAATTTTAATTCCAAAGAAACCTTCAGGATATACAACTGAAAGCCCCGAATCGTTTACATTAGTAGTACGTAATGATGTGTGTAAACTGTTCAATCTTTTAGCTCACCTAGTTTGGTACACTTGAAACCAGATATTCTCGAACACAGCCCACACTTTCTGTGAAGAGATGTGAGCCGATCCCGGCAGCTTATCTACAGACTCCTCATCATTCATGACAATATCACCAGTAGACAGTTCCTGGTCCCCAGACGCATGGTGCTACAGTGAGAGAAAGGTTTACAGTTAGCCTCAAGATATTAAGTATTGAGTTAGAAGTTGATGTTTGGCATAACGACACTCAATATTGGTTTTTATGAAGCTTTAAAGAGATTAATTGAGGTATTCTATGAGTCTATATATGACAATGCTTCATCCCAACAGCTCTATATAGAAGCTGGCTTTTCCAATTGATTAAATGTGGAAGATTGACCTTCAGCTACATTTAGATTTCAATTTTGTTTAAACTTACCTGTGTTTGTACTTTATTCAAAATATTTTCGATCACAGTGATGGCACCAGGGACAACTTTTGAACTTTTCCCAAATGCTTTCACTAACTCCTTAGTTTCTTGTAGAAACCCTGAAGTTGATATGGTTTCACCTGAGGGTACACAGAAAAGCAAACAGCGCTGGTTATAAACTGACTGCAACTACTGCCTCTAATACAGCAAATGCAAAATAAAATGACCACATATTGATTTTTTTTATTAAATAATTAGATACTAGAATTTGTGTGGCTCTTTTGTTCATAAAAGATTATGTATATATACTTTTTGTATCTGGTAGAGAATATTTAAATCACAGGATTGTGAAAAACATTGGCCAAAAACTAGCCATCTTGGATTGTTTTTCATGGAATCCATACTTAGATTGCAGTTACTGAAAATTAGAAATGCCTGACACTACAAGTTGAATGAAGTAAAGTATCTTGGTAAATGTACATTGATGAGCCCAAAAAGTGTAACATGCATTTATAATTCAGCCCTTTTTACTGATATCCTTCAATAAAGTGCAACAACTGTCTTCAGAAATCACCATATTAATAGAGTTCAATGTGCAAAATAATCTCAATATAAATATGAGAAAACATTATTGAACACTTAGTTTCATAAAGATTAAGGAACAATACAGTTAAGTGATAGATAAAATTGAGAAGAAGCATGTTTTTCCTATAAAGTAAAACCCAACTTTTCATTTCTCCTGACAGGAGCCTTTCCTCTGAATTCCAGCTACATTCTGTTACTAACACACTCTGTTGCCTGCAGTACTTTTCCACCACCACATTTGTTCTCACCCTAACTCACAGTTTATCCCTACATCCTCCTCTTTCTCCGCCTCCTCATCCTCACCCTCCTCCTTGCTCTACTCTCAAATTCTTGGCTCAGGGCCAGGCTGTGCGGTACTCAGAAACCATGTGTGTGAGCCAGGGACAACTCTGAGCAAGGTCAAATTTTATATATTTTCCACTCAGATTTTTGAGTAAGATGTATTTTTTGTGCCATGGCTGTAGCAGTTACCCTCCACCCCGATATGGGCTGACATAAAGGCTGAATGACAGACTGACTCATAAAAACACTGTAGGCGTGCAGCGTTAAAAAATGCATCCTCAGTGATATCTTGGACAGAATCGCTGCAGTCGGCTACTCAGCATCTTTCTGACACACATTGGTGTCTCCTACTTTAGCAGATGACCTAATTCTGGATGTAGATTTGTGGAACAGTCCAGGACAGACAACAGCATCCCGTTCCACACTGTAACATTTTAATCTGGGGGATCACTTTGTATTTTTAGCCCAGAGTAACACAATTTCTTTTTCCATTTTACAATTACAGATTGTTACAGCATTAAGATAATTAACACATACTTCTTTTTAATAACAGTTCTTAGCTTCTCCTTTGCTTCAGGAGTTTGTGAAGTATGTGCCTAAAGGGATAATGAAGTACATTGGGTCCATTTAGCAGATTACAGTAAGATTGTCTGTTTATTTCCCCTCTGTTGTTTACATTCTGTGGAAGATTCGAATAATCTCCTAGGAAACCGGCAAATTTGGAGACTGTGATATCGTCAGACCT
Organism: Brachyrhaphis roseni; assembly: GCA_903066815.1. Lineage (NCBI taxonomy): Eukaryota > Metazoa > Chordata > Actinopteri > Cyprinodontiformes > Poeciliidae > Brachyrhaphis > Brachyrhaphis roseni. Next base: position 108,216 of record CAEFZY010006813.1, read on the forward strand.
TCCGATTTCCCAGAAAGAGTGGCTGTTCCAAATTAAACAATGCAGCAACTTAATGGACTAAAAAGACCAACAGCATGGACTGAGCAGAAACATGGCATAGCAAGAAACATGACAGATTAACTTGTTACCGTTCATTACATGTTCACCTGTTACCAACTGTTATTAATATTTACTAAGTGCCACAATAATGAGAGAAAGAGTAAGTCAGAGGCTTATTTATTAATGTCTTTATAAACAAAAGTTTTCCTAGAGAATGATTATTGTCTCTTTAAGCAATGAGGGAAAGCCCAGATGATGATGTCATGGCTTTGGAAACCTCTGATATGTTACCTGACATTTGAGTTAATTAGCGGCTCATCTGTAAATGTATTTTAAGAACACACCTGCTTTCTTGTTTGATACAATGGGAAAGTCAAAAGAAATCGGCCAAGATATCAGGAAGAGAATTGTGGAGCTGCACAAGTCCAGTTGATCCTTCAGAACAATTTCCAGATGCTCTAAGGTGGTGCGTACATTTCTCCAAACGATTATTCTCAAGATATGATGGGAATGTCCAACCATCATGCTGTTCAGGAAGGAGATAGGTTCTGTGTACCAGAGTTGAATACACTTTGATCCAAAATGTGCAAATTGATCCCAGAACAAAAGCAAAAGGCCTGGTGAAGATGCTGCTGAAGCTGTTAAGACAGTGAAATGTATGCTGTACCAACATGGGCTGAAAGGCTGCTCAGCACAGAGGAAACCACTACTCCAAAAAATATATATAAAAAGCCAGATTTCAGTTTGCAGATGCACACAGGGATAAAGACGTTCGTTTTTGGGGACACATCTTTTGGTCTGATAAAACTAAAGTGGAAGTGTTTGGCCATAATGAGCATATTCACATTTTGAGGAAAAACAGGTGTGCTTGTACCATCCTAACTGTGAAGAATGGGGGTTGGCAGCATGTTATGGCAGCATGTGTTTTGCTGTACGAGGAACCGGTACACTTCATGAAATAGGCAGGATGTCAAAGCATTGTCCATTTGAGTGTCTCGAATGGCCAATGAACCAAAGCATACCTCCAAAGTGATTATAAAGTGGCTTACAAAAAACCAAGTAAATCTTTTGGCATGGCCATTACAAAGCCCTGATCTCAGTCCAGTGATGAAGCTTGTGGAAGAAAACCCAAACATTTGACTAAAGTCATACAGTCCTAACGCTGAGGAAATGTATGTAAATTTGTGATTTTTAAGACCTTAATAAATAAATATCTGACATATTAGCAAATAGAAATGATTTTGGTAATTTTAACTCACCTAAAACAAGACAAGTTTGGTCTGATTTAACTTCAGACAGTGAAAAAAAAAGCTATATATCCAATGTCAGTTAAGGAAAATATGGGCAGAAAACAACAAATTATGTAACAGTTCATCTTTTCCTGCTTCTACATGACTTCATACCTGAGCTAAAGAAGTTGATAAGGTTTCCAACAGTTTCCAACATCTTCCGTGGGACAAGGTGTCCAAAGACAGCAATCCAGTGCTTTTTAAAACACTGAAGGACATCTTGAAGACTCCAGGGAGGTTTTATATAGACAATCTACAAAATAAAACAAACACATTGGGACGATAACTGAATTTGTAAAGCAGTCTAATAAGGTGAAACTGCATGGCTAACATTACTGTCAAATGGAAATCTCATTAAATTGTGTAAATTGTTCCACTATGTTTGGCAATGAATGCTTCAAGGGTTTTTACGTCTGTTTAGGAAGGAATCTTGTGCATTAAATTTAGGTTCAATACAGTTCATTTAATTGGGCAAATTTAGTTTTTTTTTAAGCACTTTAAGACAAAAAGGTCTCATGAAAAGGTGAAAATTATATCTATTCTATTATGTCTAGTTACATACAAACCAATCCTTTTCAGTGCAAAGCAATCATACAAGCGGATATGCCAAACACACAGAAAAAGCAATAGCAACAATTTCTTTGTAATGTTTTAGAAAATGTACCTCTTGCCAGAGTTCGTCATAAGCCGCCTTCATCTCCGTTTCTAACACTTCAGACAGCAAATCTCGCAAACTGTCTTCCAGTTCACACAGATATCCGCTGAGGTCCCATTCTGCCTCCTTACAGTCTCCTTCTTTCACTGATGGGGAATTAACAGGTGGATCTATGCCAGCATATGTGAACACAAAAAGAGAAGTTTTATGTACTCTGCAATAAAAAAACATGTATATATACTGTGTATGTACTTACATATATTCTATTTACAGGATTTGAACTCAATATATCTTTATAATTTACATAAAGACATTCATAGAGGCATTTCTACTTTGCTGCTTGTAGGAATTATGAGAATCACTAGCGTTCGATGTTTCTATTTGGTGCCTTAGGCTTTGTTAGCTGTAGCTGTCTTTATGGATGCATTAAAGGAAACACTGACACAACAATTGAAAGGAAACAGAAAAATAATAATGTGTTGGTGAACTCACTAAGTGCACAGTTGGTATGTGCTAATAACTGCTGGTGGATTATGGAAATTGCAAAGTTACTTCCTGGAAAACACAAACACACAGGTTTTTTTAGTGGCTCACCTTTTTCTGGGGTGGCCAGGGGAAAACCTGCGCTATCCTGAATGCGAAGCTGGACTGGTGAGCAGCTTGTGCTCAATGTTGGAGATGAGATGTTATGGCTCAAACGAGACAGAATAGGAGACTGAACATTAAGAAGGAAATGTTGGCCATGTTTTGACCTCCTGACCCCTGCCTCCAAATCAACCTTGCTAAGAGCCCTCACTCCACTCAGGACAGCTTTATTGGACAGGTTTTTGTCATTACTAGAGAGGAAAGAAGAGATGTCTTAATTAGATGCCAGTTAAATTTTGCATGTAGAAACAGAAACAACAAAGAAATAAGTCACAACAACAAAAGCATAATAAAATATTTTCCACCGCAAATGTGGGCAAAAACAAATCCAGGGCTGGACCCAGATTCACTCGCTCAGCACATCTATTCTTTGCAAAAAAACTGTCGGGCTCACTGTTTCTCTCATCCCAACTGGAACTATCTGGCACAGTCACATGCGTGTGCTTTATTAGCTGAGGACAGGCTTTACACAGCGGCGGCGGCAGCAGCAGCACAGCACCAAACTGCAGGGGGGAGGGGCAACTCACGTGCATAAGATGAGGACACACTCTGGATACATATTCTGGTATTGCAGGCAGCACTGCAGCACTCTGTCATCATTATTCTCGGTATTCAAACCGTCTGAGGATCGAAAAAGGGAAATGACAAAAATACGACAATGACTCAGAAAACCAGCCTTACCTAAGAGTCTGCTTACTTCACATCGCTATGGTGCTCATATTAAAGTGTAAAAACAATCCTCATGGTAATAAAAGACAGAGGATAGATGCATTTTTAAACAGTTACACTAAATAAAAATTTGTTTCAAAAGTACATGTAATTATTGTTCTTCATTAGGGATTGTACATGGATGCAACCTGCCCTTGAATTTCACTCCTCTCAGCTACAATAATGGGGGTCCTTACAATCACTTAAGTGCGAGTGCCACCTAGTGGACAAAAAATGAATAGCAGGAAGGATTTCTGAAAGTTAAATTCATGACCTTCACAAATTATGAAAATGTATAATCTATGTAATCATTTAATGTATATTTAACTTAATTATTAGCATAAGCAATACATAACATAACATAACATAACATGATTAACATTAATTAATGTTTTTTTGAAAACAGCAAAAGTTTAGTCAGATTCATTGCCAGATGGTGCAAAAAACAATGCTTAGATGTACTTTTACACAGTGTATAAACATATCTGGTTTCTCCTGCATTTTACCATAATGAATGAACAAGTACTTAATAAGGAAATGTGAATTTTAAAATTTATTTGGCTAAAAATGTGGTTCAAAGCTAGCAAGACAATTTATCTGTACTCACTGCTGATCTGAGTGGCCTGCTGCATGGACTGCCCCCACAGGTGGGGATCCCGCTTCTTCAGAGAGGTGTAAATAAACGAGATGGCCGGAGTTGCAAGGTGGGCCACCGATCCTGACAGACCTTTTCTATTTTTAAGGGAATCCAGCTCTTGTAGAACCACCCAGGGAATCAGGACAACTGGAAATCCCAATGCTAGGAGAGAATAAAGAGCAAGCCGATGTGAATGTATGCATCAATAATAGCCAACATTTCACTGTTATTTATGGATATAACAGATGTATTATAACCATAAATGCTAATTACTTTTCGCTTCAACAGCATTGATCTTGTTAAAGTTACCAGTTCTTATGTACATAATGAGTGTGAGGTTGATTTTTTTTTTCTGTTTTAACGAGTCCAAACTAATATACCCTGAGGTAACTAGAAACACATATTTTAAATTTTAAAGACAGAAGGCATTTCTCTTTGACAACAATATCGTGAATAATTATTTTACATCTCAACGGAGAAATTAGAAACATAAAAGATGTGAAATGAACTATGAAAGCAGCAGGTTTAGTCATGAAAACAATAGATTTAATACCTTCAAGGCCACAAGATCGGATTTTTTTCACATAATCCAAGTGACTGAGGAGAATGTTGGTGTCCAGAACCAAGATTAGGGTTTTCTGTTTGGGATACCTGTCTGAAAAGACAAGTTATGTCAATTGATGCTCAAGTGAAAACTGAACAAAACACTGGATAAAAACATGCAGCTCTACAGATAGGACTTGTATTGTGTCGTTGGAGGTAGATCTCTGCCTCCAGTTAGGAGACAGAGATCTACACTGTGAATGAATGGTTTTCATCAAAGTATGCTAATGAAATGGCCTAGTCAAAGTCAAGACTGACACAGCATCTCTGTTGAAACTTGAAAGTTACCATTCTCAGACACTCTTCATTCAGTCTGACTGAGTTTGAACGACCCACAACTCATGTCAGGGACACAGAGATTGAGATTTTTTCTTTATAAAGTAATTAGCAAATTTATGTGCAGTCCATCCATTTTGGATTTTAACAGTTAATCTTTGAACCTTAATAACATTATTAAAAGGAAACAATAAAACTCACAAATGGTTTCTGCGGCTCCTTCTTCAGCAGAATCTATGTCCATGCCGGTGAGTTCACCGTAGCTCTGCTTCACATTTACCTCCAGCCTCTTTTCAGACCGAGCAAGATGAAGCTCTTCAACTACCTGACCCTGAAAGAAAAATCAATTTTCAAATAGAAATTAAAAAGCACCTAAATTAATGTTAAGGTTAATCATTGGTGCTTTTTTTTTTTTTATAATTATTATTATTTTTATTTTTCTTACCTGATCAAAGAATTGCTCAGAGTTTGCATTTCCTGCTCGTGGGCGTTCAGATAGAAGATGGTCAGGCAAACATGACCTCTTACTTTGTTCTTTACAAGAACTGGAGGAACCAGCCAAAATCCTGCAAGGTTCCACCGTTGATGGCTTCAATTTCTTCGCTCCAGAGCCGTCTTTGTTATCCTTAAGCTTGAGGTTTTGGTTTGAAGACACCGTATTATTACTTCCGAGTGAGCTGTGTGCAAGTGCAGGCTGACTGTTTTTTGGTATTTTGAAATTTAATTTAATAGGCAAACATTTTAGAGTGCCTATTTGTTTCATAGTGGATGGTGGTGGCTCTGATTTGTTGCTCTCAGGGGTTGAAGGGAAGCTCTTCCACTTCTTTGGGTTTCTCACTGTCGTAGAGGGTTTCGGTGAAATGCAAGACTTCTGTGTGACAGTGGTAGGGGGATTTTTGGCATCCGTACTCGTACTTCTGTTATACTGATAATTTTTACTTGTGCTCTGGTCTCGCTCCATGTTGCTCCATTTTTGAAAATCCTTGTAGTGGCAGGAGATGGGTTCTTGGGTCTTAATATTCCTGCTGTCATATGAGGATCTTGAAGGTTCCCTAGCTGATCCATTCCTCCTCTCTGAACCCTGCCTGTGATCTCTGTGTTCAGCAGCATCTAACTTGTTACTCATTCGCTCATTTTTTAGTTTGGAATAGCTGCCCTGAGAGCACTTTTTATCAAACTTGTCTTTCAATTTCTTCTCTATTGTCTGATTAAGTAAAGCAGTACTGCTTGCTTTACTGGGCTTTGACTGGTCCCTTGTCACAGTTTTAATTTCCCTAGTTGTTCTAGATATACTGGATTGGCCTTCCCTGTGTAATTGCAAGGATCCATTGTTTTTAAGTTGCTCTTCTTTAGGAGAGACTTTCTGCTGTTCTTGTGTTGTTGACAGTCTGTAAACAGGCTTTGCTATCTGGCGGGAGCTGTGGGAGTCAACTTGATGAGATTTTTTCTGTTCCTTTTTAGAGCTGCATGTTGGAGAAGAAGAAAAAAGGTATCATCAGAAATAACTATTTAACCTGGGGACAAGTGTCTTTCAAAAGCATTCTAATCCCTAGAGCTTTTCCCCTATTTTGTCACAACCACAAACTACATGACAGACCAACACTAAGTAGGTACATCATTTTGAAGCAAAGATAAAAGGTTATGTGATTTTACAAAAAACAAAATCCGCAAAGTGTGTTCTGCAGTAGTTATAAATAAAATCTAATCATTCTGAAGACACAAACTTAGTAAAGGAACCATAAGTGTGTGATATAATCTCTGTTCTTCAACAGTCTTTCTATCCATCCAATCAGGTCGAGTTTGAGTTATTTTTCAAAAATAGAATTAGCCAAAATTTCTGTGTCTGGACATACAAAGCTGGCAGACACAAACCATACATGACTGTTTTTATAGAGCAAGATGGTTCTGAGTTGAAAGGGGGTGACATTAATTTGTAAAATATTTAGATAAATCATTTATCATTTTACTTACCCAAAGTCCTCATAACTATACAGGACTTTGCTTGTGATAAAGATCTCAAACATAAATCAGTACAAGAAAGACCAAAAGTGAGTCAAGTAGAAAATAATTATTTCAAGTATTAGCTGTAACACAAGCTACTTTATGCATAATAATTGGATGTATGTAGTTTTTGACACCGAGCTTCTCAGTTTTGGCTTTGTATTTGCTTAATAAATGATACAAACATGGGGTTGCACTAGGGTTAAGATGTAAAAAATATTGAAGAGGATATCAAGACAGTGAATGTGACGCAGTGCATTTGGAACAAAAAATAAGTACCCAAAGTATTCAACAGACTATTGATATGTACGTATGATTTTGTGCCCTTGTTCTACCATGTTTATCTGCTCACATCAACACTGCTAATGCTTACATAGCCATAACCATTGATAACACTTAAAACCAGCTCCAGTCACACATAGTCATGGACAAACTGATACAACAGATCAACACCCCTTACTATGCGGTGCAGAAGGAAGCGTAGATAAAAACAGAGCTTGCATTCCATTCTTTGCTTCACTTGTTTCATGTGAGCAAGCTGAAGCCCCAACACTGGACAATGAAAGTCACTCTGGATCTGTTCCATCTTAATATTCTGTACATTTGATTACTTTTGGGAATAAAGCTTGGCTTAATACTTAATCAAATTCCCGTTATTTCTAAAGGCAATAACTCTGCTGGTTTTACTGGTCGGGTCTCGAAACTTTACCTTTAAGTTAACATTTAGATAAAAACAAATATTAACCTGCACACGTATTCCTGTTATTAATATTTACATGTTTATCTCTTTATATGGACAACTACAAAAATGTGAACTTTAAAAATGCTAAATTGTTCTGATCTGAAAAATGTAGGTTCACCTAACTGCTGAAAATAAGATTTGGAGTCCTGATTACAAACTTTATTTGGTCTATACAAGTCTGTTGTACCTCTTTCGATCCATTTCATCATTTTTTCTTTTGTGACTTTTCCTTTTGGAGGCATCATTTTGGCAGTTTGAACCCTGAAAACATAGGGGTTTTGTATGTCATAGGAATGATTGTACATCAGATACATTATCACATTCAATAGCAATTTGCTCTTTCGTTGTAGGTAGTGGATTTTATAAAATCAAAAACATTTTAGCACGCTGGCATCATCATACAATGTGCTAGAACGCTCGTTGACTAAACAACCTTAACATATCTAATCCTCAAAGGAGAGTCACTAAAAATAAAGAAGTTTTCTTACCGCTTCTTCTTCGCCTGAAGATGAAGACAGCCTATTTAGTTTTCTCTTTTTGAAACGTTTTGACATTTTTCTTCTGAAATTAGAAAAAGAAAAAAAAAAAGTACTGCTTACTAAATACAAACTGCTCAAAGAATTTGGAGGAATTTTTGAAAACAAACTTACCTCGGTGTATTTAAATGAAAATAAACTTTCTCTCTGTTCCAACTCAAAATTCGTCGACAAAGTTTTCTTTCTTATTGGAGGCTTGAAAAATAACCATAGTTTTATTTGGATGGGAAATGAAAAAAAGTTGTTCAATTCAGAAAACTCGAAGTAAAAAAATAAAATAAAAAATAGCACAGTTAAACTACGTCTTAAAACAGAGCTCACGAAACAGCAAATGTACGGACAAATCGTGGTATTCACTGTACAAAATACCAGTGTATCTTTACTTATTTAAACGGCTGACAGAAATATATGTATAACTTCTGGGAAAATCCGTCACGTTAGCCAGCTGGTAGCCAAAACATCCGGTTTGTCTTCTTCTAACACAATCCCGACAGAACTGTTCAATGTCATGCGCAGTGCTGCCCTCTAGAGAAAAACATGTGGTTTGTCTTCGCTGCTGCAGAGAAAAGCGTCACGTCGGAGTGTCCGCCATGTTGTGATAGGCAGCTCGTCCTGAAAAACCAGCAAATTTAAACTGAATCTGGGGTTTTCCATATGACATCGACATCAAACCAATTTTGGTGAGACACTCTTGGAGAAAGTGGAATTCTGGGGAGTAACTTTTTGCACCGCACTCTTTACTTTTACATGAATAACATTTAAATATTGCTACTTGATTGAATACCATTTCTGGATACGCTCCTTAATTAAAGTAACTTCTCTGAATGATGTTTTAATCCAAAAATGTGCCAGATACAGTCACACACTTACTGATAATTTTTAAATGAGATTTCCTTTTTGTACACAAGCTTATGTTTACTTTTTTTTTCCAGCGACATAGAAAGATGCTGTTTAGTTTCTATCAGGTGAGCTTGCTGGGACATTTGGAGATTAAAAATTTGTTCTCCCACAGAAATTTTGCATGTCTGTTTCTTTCCTTTAAGCAACCAAATCCGCAAGTTTTCTATACAAAAGGAAGACAAACTTTCTCACAAGAACCCTGAGAAAAGAGTGAGTTTCAGAATCATTCTAATGCAATGTGGTTGGAAGAATTTCACCTATTCAGAAAATCATAAACACTGCATCTGTTGTCTTTTGGCTGCATATTTCCCACCAGTGTCTGTGTTGGAGATTCACGATTCCTTATAATTGACATTTTACAGATATACAATAAAATGTTTATTGCACTAGCTTAAAAAAAGCTTTCAAAGGAAGATGTTAAACAACAAACAATCTCAAGTAAATATCACAAGCACACACACACTGTAAACATTCAGTGACTTCTAGATTGAGGTACCAATAAAAAAAAAAATCAATTAACATAGAAATAAATTAAACCTGAACTAAAATAGTATCGCTCTGGTTAAAATGTGAGCAGATTGTAAGATTAATATAAACTGGAGAAATGTTATTATCTGAGTGACATCCTAGAGCCATTCAACGAGATTACTAGGGATTAGCAGACAAATCTTTAATTCTGAGTTGGGAAAATACATGATTAATGTAGACAAATGAAAAATGTAATTTTTCTGCAGAACAGAAGATATGAGGGCTTGCAGAGTGAAAGTTTCAAATAGAAGCATCTGTTTTACATTGTATCATGACTTTGCTAAAAAATATGCAAACTTATGAGGTCACAGGAGCACCTGCTGATCCTCCCTGTTATTTTCAGCTTGTTTGAAGGCCACATGTCAGTTGAATGGTTTTTGTCAGTGAATTTCTGGTACAATTCTGACATATTTGACCAGTCTTCTTTACAAATTTGGTAAAGTTTATTTAAACTTTATGTTGTTCTCCCACTGACCCAGCTTCAAATGGACTACAAATATTTGACATCATGGTTTTGCCACATCTTAACGTTATATTGCTTTATCATGCCCAACCAGTTTTTAACTGTATTTCCCACTGACCTTTCGGAAAACCCAACTGTGTCCAAATTTAAACCATTTGACCCATATTCCTATCAGAGGACAGTAAGTTGGTTATAATGTTTAAAACCCACTCAAGAATTACTAAGGCTCAATCATGAAGTAGAAGTTGCTGGTAACCTAGTGTCACTATCTGTAATGAAGACTTTGAAATGACTCTTCAAAGTAGAAAAACTCTGCAACCTCCTTTTGATGGGAAGTGAAGAACAGAGGAAATATGAAATTGATCCTGTCACCTAATATTTTAGTTGTCGCCTTTCATTCAAAAATCCACTTCTGTCATTATTTTTCTTCTCCCTGTTTGGACTTTGTTATGCTATATAATATGTTTCTAAAGGACTGTTTTAAAATCCCTATTTGGAAATAGGACTTAAAAATTAAGGCCTTGAGGCTCAACTGAAAATTGGCCTTCTAAAAGGGAACTCAATCAAAATGTACAGCAAATTTTTCTGTTTTTTTTGTTTAAAAATACGGAAACCATGATTTATTTTCATTTCACTTCACATTTATATTAGACTATGTGTTGGTAAGTAACACAAAATTCCAATAAGCTAAATTTAATTGTGTGAGTGTGATGCATAAATCTCATAGCTGAAACACTCAAATGTGAAAAAGTTAATTACTTTACATGCAATTTCCATGTCTTTGCCACATGGTGGCCCTGTTACATCAGCAGGGCCATTCCCAGATTATGGAGGCAAGTAGAACCACAATGTATTATTACATTATTTCTTCTTTGGACAGCTGTGTACCTGTTTTCTACAGTTTAATATAATTTTAAGGTTTAAATTTTAGATAGAGTTGAAATCTTACATGCTGAAAACTGTGCAGGGGGATGATCACCCAGACAATTTGTTACAACTTAAATCTCCCTGAGGAAGTAAGAAAAACTGAGGAACTGAGGAACAGGGGAAATATGAAATTGATCCTGTCACCTAATATTTTAGTTGTCGCCTTTCATTCAAAAATCCACTTCTGTCATTATTTTTCTT
>CAEFZY010006814.1:0-16295 GCA_903066815.1 Brachyrhaphis roseni
CAGTAATCTAACTAAGTTACTTTTTCAAGGAGTAATCAGTAATCTGATTAAAGTTACTTTTTCAAAGTAACTATGCCATCACTGATCATGACAGTATGAAGTGCAATGTGCAACAGGACTAGAGATTGGATAACAGTCCGAAAGGCGTGGCAGACTCTAAAATATTAATGATCCTGATTACTTTCTGCCTTAGCGACAAAGGCTTCTGAAATGCTTCATGACTGGGATGGGCTGCGTTTCAGAGGAGCTGCCACAAAACACATTTAAAATCAGAGGACACAGCAGAGGGAAAAAAAAGAGAACATATCACATCCTCACACATGTGGTTATCTCAGCTACTTTGTTAAATACTTGTTGACATTTTGTACCTTCAAAAATATTAATATCTGGGGTAGTTCAAACTTTGGCAAAAATACAAGAAGTGTTGCCCATGTCTTCATTTCCAGATGGACTCAGTGAGAAAGAACAGATTTACTGTTTGCACTCACTGCTTTAGCTATCCAAGCAAAACTGAAAAAAATGCATCTAGCTGTGGAGACAGAGACTTGCATTTACAAATGTTAAGTCTTACAAAGTAAAAACACAGGTAGATGAGTCATGTTTGTAGTGAGCAGCTTGCTTACAGAAAACACTTCTGCTCTGTCGAATTTAAAAGTAATTTTGTGAAAGTTGCACGGTGGATTATTGAAAATTTAGGGATCAATAGATTGTGTGTGACAACTGGCAATTGAATTTAAAAGAAATGAATTCAGTTTAATATGCTTCATAATAAAATGTAGTTTACAATAAATAGTGAGTTTAGGGCTCTTTCATTGCTGAAGCATAATGCACTGTAGGACTAAGTTAACAATGGCTCATGAAACACTCATCAGCTATTGTGTGCTTCAGAACATTACAAGCTATGATAAAATTTATGCAGTAAAAGGAGCTTAAATTTTAATTAATTAAATGAAAGAAACACATGGACACACATAAATCTGTGTGACACAGTATTTTTCTGTACCTTCAAGGAAATTCCCAGACAGTGTAGTTAAACTTGGCAGAAACATGTAGTGAAGTCAGTAGGTGTAGACAATCATCCTCAGGATGAATATCACCTTAACAGAGGATGTTTATTTAGATGAGGTTTCTATTTGGCATTGTGAGCGTCAAGTTTTTTTTTTCTCCACAGACCATTTTTGGGGGCCCCACTGCAGTCTCCAGATGCCTACTGAAAAGAGAAACATAATGTCGACAAGCCCCCTGACAGAACAGGGCCCCTCTGAATTATCACCCCACTCCTCCTGGCTAATTAAAATTTTGCTTGTAACTTATGTCAGCCATTTGAAGGCTGACAATTCCCTACCTCCCCCTCATTTTAATTTGTGGCACGTGCGCATAAATTGATACAAAGACCAGTGGCAGGGATACCGGCACAAATTGAATCTCATCTTTAGCTGCTCTAAATGCTCTGCCTCGCTCTGGGAGGGGAAGCTTCCTTTAGAGGTCCTTTACTCCACTGAGGACAAGTTGATTGATAAATGCCAGGGAGAATTTGTCAAAGCAACTAGACTGCCTCCAGTAGCATGTCAATATGGTTCATTTAGACTCCCACCAGGCTGAGACTGCCTGTTGAGAGGACATGCTACAGAGACCAGTAGGAAACTATGGGTTCATCCAGGCAGGCAATACTGTTGCTCTCTATACCGGTCACTGTGCTGCAAGAAAGAAAATGGCTAACTCTTGTATGGAGGGATAAAACAGCAGGGAACAGTTTGCTGCATGTGTATGTATGTATGCGTGTCTGTGGGGGTGCACGTGCGTGTGTGTGTGTGTTTAGGGGTGGGGGGTGCGTGTGTGTCAGTGAAACACAGAGAGAGAGAAGGAAGAAAAAAGCTATGTGGGATACATAAGTGCTCAAGAGGAGGAGTGAGGGTGATACAGGGTTCAGCATGTGATTGGCTCGGCTCAGCTGGAGAAGCTTTTAGTCCATCTCCAAGCAGCCTTTAGGACAGATGCACTGCCCTGAGCCATAATGTGTGTCTTGCTTCAAATGACAAATGTCACAGTGTAGCATATTGCATTATATATTAAGTAGCAGCAGTCTCTAAGTTATAGGACGCTGCTGCTGCCTGCAGCACTTGTCGCTCTCTAAGCAGACTGTTTTACAACAGTAAATTAGATCCAGACCATAACTTGCTTTTGAATTCTCTCCTTAAATCAATCCCTTGTTTTGGTTAAAGAAACATGTCTTTTTAAATCTGGTTATTAAATTAACCTTCTTACTAACTATTTTTGTTTACCAATTTTCTAATACAAATGTTTACTGCTGTTCTAACCTTTATAAACCATCTATATACATTTAGTTAATACTATTTTTAAATTCAGAAAATATTACAGGTGACGTAATTTTTATGTAAAACATGAGCACACACCAATAGAAATGTCTAGAGGCAGAGGTAGGTAGTAACTAGTTACATTTACTCAATTGAAATTAATTGAGTAGCTTTTTTTAAAATGTGTACTATTAGGAGTATTTTTATGCGCTACTGTTTACTTTTGCTTGAGTAGTTTTATCATGAAGTATTGCGACTTTTACTTGAGTAACATTTCTGGACTCTACCCAGTGAATGAAAAGCAAACATTTTCTAATCCAAAATTCACCAGACAAAGACACACACCAGCAGTCTCTGTTAAAGTTTTTTTATTGATAGAAACTGATTAGGAAATTTTTTTGCCTGATATTATTTTTTGTTACTTATATGACTTATTGTCATTGTGGTCCTTAAATTACCAAAATGTCCACTTATCTTTATATTGTGGTATGTCTGATTATGTCATTTTTAAATATTAAATCATTGATAATTTGATCAGTATTTGAGTAGACTGTTTACCATGGCTACTTTTCAGTCTACTTTTTTTTTTAACCAACTTGGTAAAAAGTAGAATAAAAAGTAGTAGACTAAAACAATAATTACTCAAGGACAGCAAAGTTTCCTTGAGTAATTTCTTGGATGGCTAATTTTTATTTTTACTTGAGTAACAATATGTTGATGTAAAGCTATTTTTACTTGAGTACAATTATTGGCTGCTCTGCCCACCTTTGTCTATAGGTAAGATATTTTTTTTTAGAAAAAAGATCTTATTTCTATTTAAAATTGACCTTTGTGTTAATTTAAAAAAAAATTTAAAATACAATACAAATTATTATTTCGACTGCCAAATAGTCTGAGAGAATGTAAGAAAATATAAAGAAATACATTTAAATTATTTAACATAAATAGCCAAATCATTTGAACTATTAATATTTAATTAGTTGTCACATATTGCACGTGTTTTTCTAATACTTTGGTGTGCACAGAAAGCCCTAGGTTAACATTTCCATTTACATGTAAACACAACTAATGTTTTGTGTATGTAAGCTGTTGTAGAGAAGATATTTGTGTTTATGTCAAAATTCCGCCTTTTTTTGAAAATGAAGATATGGCTTTCAGATTGAAGGGTTCAGATAGAAAACATACTTTATTCCCCTATCTACATCAGTTTAGAAACACAAACCACATTGTCCAGAAAACAATGGGAGAAAGCCCTCATGTTCAGCACATATAAACCCATCTAGAAAGTTCTGGACCATCGATCTTCATCAATGGTCTAGTGTGGTTCATCAATTCTAAGCCCCACCGCACCTTTCATCACTGATGGAAGAGGTAACCATTGCTATATATGAACACAACTTAATGTTTTGTAATTGAGACATGATAATGTGAAACTGATAAATGTACCTTGTTGGCTATAAGTCGATGATATTCACTTGGTTTTTAACCTTGTGTCCTAACTGTGACCCATATGAAGCAAGGGAGCATCACAGCTTTCTTCCAAACAATTAGGCAGAGTTGATGTCACCTTAGCCTTAAAATGTGCTGCTAGATTCAGGAGAGTCTGACAAGAAAAGACTTTCTCACTGACGGTCCCTCTTGGTGCATAAAGCAGACAGAGATAACATCTGACCTACATCAAGGTCTTTTCTGGTCATGTGCTCTACAGAGCTCTCAACAGAAGTGGAAAAATCTCCAGGGAGCCACACAATGCAATGCTTTCTTTTCTTCAGCAAAAAAAAAGACATTTATCTGAACGAAATATCTACCCAACAGGGTGTACTGATACATTCAGCTCAGTAGATCAGGTGATTATAAGACAAATGATATTAAATGTGACTTTATCTTGTTGAGAAAACTGGGAGGAAGAGTGTGTTTATGGGGAGTTTTGACCATTTTTCCAGAAGCTCATTTGTGAGGTCACACACTGATGTTGGACGAGAAGGCCTGGCTTTCAGCCTCCACACTAATTCATCTCAAATAAAGATGTTCTGTCAGGTGGAGGTAAGGCCAATCAAGTTCATCCACACCAGACTCTGCCAGCCATGTCTTTATGGATCTTGCTTTGTGCTCTGTTGCAGAAGTCATGTTGGAAGAGGAAAGGGCCAGCTCCAAACTGTTCCCACAAAGTTGGCAGCATGCAATTGTCCAAAATGTCTTGGTATGCTGAAGCACTCAGAGTTCCTTTCGCTGGACCTAAGGGGCCAAGCTCAGCTCCTGAAAAACAAACCGTTCTGACCCTGCTCCATCAGTTTATGTGGTCTATTACTTGGTGGCTGAGTTGCTGTCATTCCCATGCAGCTGACAGTTGACTGTGGAATATTTAGAAACAAGGAAATTTCACGACTGGATTGCACAGGTGGCATCCTATCAGAGTTTCAAGCTGGAATTCACTGAGCTCCTGAGAGCAACCCATTCTTTCACAAATGTTTGTAAAAACAGTCTGCATGCCTAAGTGCTTCATTGTATATACCTGTGGGCATGGAAGTGATTGGAACACCTGATTTCGATAATTTGGATGGGTGAGGAAATACCTTTGGCAATGTAGTATATAAGTTGAGTATATGCTAAATCTACTTTTTAAATTCAAACTGAGGCTAGTTAGCTCATATTCAGGATCTGGCATAACACTGCGTATTATGGAAGCTGTACTTGTTTTGGTCTGATGGACTCATTGTGAAAAATTTGGACAAATGAAGGAACTTTTTTTTTTTCCATATTTAGCTGCAGTGTACATCTTTAACTTCCAAAACCATTGCACTTTTTAATGGTTCTATATTTTTGACTGTCATGGTGTCGCTGCATTGCAACATAACATTAACATTTTACAATAGGCTGTGTTTTAGACAGAATTTGGCCCCATCCCCTTTATTTGTACTCTGGCTTTGAAAGATAAAATGACTGAGTGTGAAGTTGAGGGGAAGACAGGAAGTAAAGCCTTCCTCTCTGTTCAGTCTAATTCTGTTTGCTGTCAGACTGGGACACACTGCAATTATCAGACTGAATTGTGCCTGTAGACCATAATTTGTTTTTCATTTATTTCATGAGGTTCTGGTAATTTAGTTTGTGCTATTAAAATATGCCAATTAGATGTTATAATTACAGTTTTCACTGTATCACTTTTTGCTGTCACTGAAAAGATGTAATACTGCTATTAGAGGAGAACAGAGGCAACTTAATATTACCAAAACAGACTTACAGCTTTATTGTTTCGAATTCCAAAGGGTTAGAAATGAGATGAATGAATTTAATTTGGAAACAGCTTAGACATTACTAGAAAATGGATAAGAAACAAGAGTCTGGATTTGGATAACCTGTCATCAATCTATCAATTAATCAGTCAAGTTTATTTGTATAGCACATTTCAGCAACATGGCAGTTAATAGTGCTTTATATAATAAAAACACAGCAATACTGCTTCTACTTTTTATTGTCAGTGATCATGTAAAAAAAAAAAAACTTTTAGTCTTGGTTTAAAAAAATTATTTCTAGGGTTTCATATATTTTATTCTTGTCAATATATTTCAGAGAGGCAATAATTTTTCTCACACCTCTTATTATGTTTTCCTTCTTGCTCAATAAGGTGTCTCATGGCGGATTCTGTGGTGGGTTGTGTTTTACACATAAGGTTGGATTTCAATACTTTTACAGGCCAGACCATATAGGCATCAAAACTTAAGAATTTGTACCACATTTTGGTGCTGAACTGTTATCTTGAGAAACAATAAGACACACATGTAGTCATTATGAAAGTAAATTCAATGGAAGTAAAAGTCGGAATAAAACTGAACTCAAAATAAAAAGGAAGAATACAGATATCTCAGAAGAGTACCCATATTGGAAGCAGAAAAAAAAGTGAAAAAGGAAACAAAGGGGCTTTAAAACCCGTCAAAGGAGGCTGTAATGAAATATTTGCTAATTGTAATTACAATAAAATTATTAAAATGTTATAATAAAATTATTAGAATTTTATTCTAATAATTTTACTGTGATTGTCCTTGCACAATCATAGTAAAATGATTCAGCTACTTTGACCTCATTGTAGTCACCTGAGAACAAGTGAATTTTGAAGAACTGCTGCTGAAATCACTGCATTAGTTTAATTTTCCATTTGGTTGCTACAAACACATGTGACTATGCGTCAAATGATTTCTTCTTATGTTACCAATCATAACTCTAAACTAGAGTTTATATCTATCACCACTTTACATCATAATGAGAGCATGAGTTCCTGCTAAGAATATTGTGTTTGGAGATGTAGCATTCAGCTTCTATGCACCACAAATCTGAAACAAGCTTCTAGAAAACTGCAAAACAGTCGAAATGCTGAGTTCCTTTAAATCTAGACTAAAAGCCTACCTGTTTAGAGTTGCTTTTGAAACATCATAAATGAAATGAAACATTAATCAACAATCTGATGTGTAACAATGGCACTTGACAAAATGTAATGCTTCAGTTGTTGACTGTGTGTTTTATGACTTTGTATTTTATGATGTACACATAAACACAACTAACTGTTTAAACTGCATTTTGAACTGACTTGTTACTGAAATATGCTATACAAATAAACTTGACTGATTAATTTATTGATTGATTTGAACAGATTTAAAGAAAATCACATGCTTCAAGGTCAGATGTTTCAATTATTATAAAGAAGGATTTATAATGATTATCTCAGACTAAAACAGACTCAATTGTGAAAACCTGTTTAAAACAAATCTGGTTTGCTTCCCCCTCTTAGTGTGTCCAATGCAAAGAAATGAACACAGACATCACACAAGGGCCCAGACACAAACCTCCTTAGTTACTTTGTAGTATTATTTTGTTCTCCCTTTCCCTTTCTCCTACTATCATTCTCCATTTTCTCAACTCATAAAAGAGTTGTAACAAATTTTTAAGATTTGTTAAACATGGCAATTATTTTAAGACGAATCCTAGAAATGGGTTGCAGAAGTAAAAAAAAAATGTTAAAGCCACTTACCAGGACACTTGCATCCCAGCAAAAACAATTGGGCACAGACTGTGGAAGGATAATGAGTTACAGCTGCCATTGTGGACTTAGGCTAAAACTCACCTGAACATGAAAGCGTGGAGGGGTGCTGTCAGCAACCCTTGGTTATGTTTTGAAAATCAGACCTTTATGAGCAGGAGAAAATGGGGTTGGAGTCCATAAAATATTGACCTTGTTTTGAAATGTTTTTTTTATTTTGTAAGTCATGGAGGATTCCAATTTTCAGCCAGCTTTTCAACATCTACAGTATATGAATCTTGAGTACTAATGACAGAAAGTCAACTGGTAAATTGGTGCAGTTTTGTTTCCAAAGCCATCATTAAACTAACCCCAACCCTGATAAATACTGCTGTCACCAGGAGTCAGAGCTCACATTCCACACACTCCATACACAAATCAATATTTGTGGTGAAATACACATCCCTTAGCCCTAATTAGTTAAATGACCCTTGTGTTTGTGTTCAGTCAGGGCTTTGGTAGGCCACATGCTCAGCTGTGGCCTTTCCTCATACTGAAGAATACCTACCATGCTTGGCAACCAGCACTTTGCCATGTTTACTCATTCAGCCATAATGTTATCAGTTAAATTACCTATGTGGCAAAGTCAAATGCTAAGCAAGATTTAAACATAAGTTAGCTATCGATATCAGCTTTTACTTGTAGGATTCGTCTCATGATAGCAGGACAAAAAGAAAAAATATATATATATATATTTATTTTTTATTTTATTCACTCAGTGGCCCATGACAGAGCTGAGAGAAATGTAGACATATCAGTTGTGTCTGGCTTCTTCCCTCCATTTAACGCAGTGGTCCCCAACCCTGGTCCTCAGGGACAGCTATCCTGCATGTTTTTGATGAGTCCGGACCCAGCACAGCTGATTCATATGACTGCATTACCTCCTTTGCATTCCTACAATTACAATAGAAGTCGGTTAATCACCTATTCATTTAACCCAGGTGTGCAGCAGCAGGGAAACACCTAAAACATGCCGGGCAGTGGCATGTTTAAAGGTTCCTGGTTTAAAGGAGCTCAGCTACATTGGCCTTTCTAAATGCCCTTAGGTGTGTGTGTGTGGGTGTGTGTGTGTGTGTGGGGGGTGCATGTGTGTGTGTGAAGATGGCTGTCTGTAGCATGTATCTGTGATGATCTGTGATTGACTGGCATCATGTTCAGGGTATATCACCTCTCACCTGTTGATTTCATGAGACAATTATTCAGCTATTGTGCTGTAACTGTGGAATTTACAGAAGTTAACTGCAAATTGTATAGTTATGAAACCAGAGGTTCAGTTTGTACTCCATATTTTGAGTATTTCTGTTCTCCTTGATCAAAATTAAGTCTTACAACAGTCACACAGTGGTAGCATTCAGGATGATACCACATTCTTATTTGAGATGGATAAAAAATGCAATACCCAATTTGGCAAAACAGCTGTCCAGAATGAGAGTTCCATGGGCCAAAACTAACAACTCTGCTTACTACATGCCTACATATACTTTCATACAAACATAACCATTCCCTTGCATAAAGACAAACAAACCCTCTCACAGTACACAATGTCTCACACAAACACCAAGAAACTATTTCATATACACCAATTAACTATGTTTAAAAGAGAGTTTGATGGCATATATGAGAGAGTTTCATAGTGTTTATGAGAGAATTTGAAGATGTTTGTGTGAGACATTGTGAACAGAACCGTCTGTAAAAGGGTTTGATTGTGTTTGTGTGACAGAATATGTAGGCATATAAGCACAGTTGTAAGTGTTGGCTCACACTGTCAGAGTGGTTTCAACAGGGTTTTGCTTCATAATGGAACTACTGAGGACAAAGGCATGAGCAGACTATGCAGCTGCTTAGGACCCCAAGGCTAGTAGGGGTCCCCTAAGTGGAACTGTTTATTTTGTTTGTTTTTAAAGTAATAATTTCTATGTGATTATATCAACAAAACACACAATTTCATTGTAAAGTTGTGATATTTTTTTTTTTACAATAATTCATACTTGATCATGTCCAAAGCATTCCTTATCCACCTTATTCCTAGCCCCCATGAGGCTTTGTGTGATTTATGGGTGCGATTTCCGCCGCAAACCAGAACCACCATTTGTTTACATATTAGCAACTCGCTATCTGGCTTTCCACAGGATTTAGGCTATAAAATATGTGGGAACACCAGCTATTACAGCTTAAATGCGGTAATATTGTTTTACTGCTACCTGCAACTATTGCAGCCAGGGATGGCGGCTTGAAGAAATGGCAACAAATAACCTGCACTAGCATAGTTAGCTACTTCACTGACTCAGTTGGTTCGGATGCAGATATGATTTTCTTCCGTTGACTTTTTATTCACACAACGAAACAAACACATAAAGCATTTTGGGTTCTCTCTTCAAGTTTAGAATTTTTTTTAGCCAAATTCTTTTTGTTTCCTCATCTGTCTGTAGGCAATAAAAACTACCGCTTATCAGAGAAATACTGCCTTTTTGTTTCAGGAGCACGTTCAAAACACACCGGTTGCTACCACAAATTAAATTTGGTGTGATTATTAGGATACAGCCACAAACAGAACAGTTACCCGAGCTCCGCAAGGGAATCTTTCAGTGGCAAGTTCCTCTCTGTAACAGGTTAATGTGTGATTTGGCTCGGTTCTAGTACAGTGGGGAAATTATCCATATTATGGTCTGGAGAGCAGCAGCTGGGGTCATTTCTCCGCTGATGTGCAGCGACACTCAGCAACGGAGAACCTTGAGGTTCTTTGTTGTGATGGACTAAATAAACCCAGATATTTTAGTTTGTCTTATAAAAATGTATTGCTGGCCCAAACATAATGATAAAGACTCAGATCATAAACTTTATTATTTTTTAAATTCAAACGAAAAATAAAATTTACATCACACCGAGCTAATGTTATGTAGTTCTGGTGTTTTACACAGTCGGCACAAAACTGCAGCTCAAAACTCAGACCAGCTTCTCTGCTTTTCTCTTTATTACTGTCAGTTCTTTAGAGAAACGAGCTGCTAGCAGTGCTGCTAAGTCACGGTCGTTCCGTAACAAAACATAATGATCGTGTTCCTGTTGCTCCCCGTGATTAATTACGATCCTCTGTGCTGAGCAGCTCTCTGATAGCAGACGGCTTGAAACTTGTTTAGTGAAACAAGTTTCACTAAATATTGTACAATAACCGAAAAGAGAGATGTAACTTCTATCATAAATATAGATTAGCAAAAAACCCAACAAATTACAAAGAAATACTGCTACTCCCGTTGGGAGCCAGAAGCAAGACCCATAATCGTTTCCACAGTAAGACACACAGGGATAAGGTGGATATGACCAAAAAGAAAAAGCTAATTGCTCTTGGTGGCCCCTTAGTAGCCGCGGTAGGTCAAGCTTCACCGGTAATATGAGCGTATGAGCGACTGTGCAATGTGCAGTGAGCATGCAAACCTCCAAAGCACTGGCGGAACATAAGTTATCAAAACAATGTTGCTAACTTATCCTTCAAGGACTAAGAACAGAAAGCAGTAATAGAAAAAGCTAAGATAAAGGAATGTTTTCAATTCTCTTGGTAAATGTAATGTTTATCAAAAAGATTTGAGAAGCTGCTAATTAGCGTGGTAGTGACCTTTAACTATCCAGTTCAACAGGCAAACATTTATGCCAGCACCTTTGGATTTGTGTGAAACTGAGTTTTAACTTTAAATGAGTTGACTCTTGTGGTTGGCCCAACATATTTCTGAGTTTTTGGGGGTTTTTTTGCTTCAAAATGGTGTGTTTGATTGTTAGCAAGCATGATGTAATCTAAAACCTCCTGTTAGACAAGTGTACTGACTTTGATAAAGCAGTACGGTATATTGACAAAACACAGTGAATGTCTTAACAGCAGCAGATGACATTACTCCCCAAATCCATCACTGATCATGAGGGATTTGGAAGCACTGAAGCTGAAGCTGAAGCAGCCCACCCCTCTGGTGCCTTGAGTTAGAATTGTTTTTATTTTTTCAGAAAATCCGAAATTGGACCACTGAACAGTCTGGTCCTTTTTCTCCAAAGCTCAGATAAAATACTTCTGATGTCTCTGCCTCAGAGGTGGCTTAACACAAGGGTGACCATATTTTCATTTGGGAAAACCAGGACACCTTGGAGCAGGGGGTTGGGGGGGACGGGTTTCGGAGAAAGGAGGACACTTCTTCCCCCCAGGAGTACACTCGGCTCAGGGATTATGTCACACGCAGCGCCGTGCGCAGTGCCCTAGTGCCTGTAAATTTAATGGTCCAATGAAGGTAATTTAAAAAACAGGACATTTCCTCACTTTCTAAAAAAAACCTGGGACGCCCGGGACAGGACGTGAAATACGGACATGTCCCGGGAAATACGGACGTTTGGTCACCCTATTAACACAAGAAATCTTACAGTTTTAGTTCAAATACTGGAATCGTTGTGGGACTCTTGAAGTTCTGACTCCAGCTGCAGTCCAGTCTCTTTAGTCTGCCTTAAATCTGAATGTACTTTTCTTGACAGTGCTGGAGGATGTTAATAACCATTGACAATCTCCAATAACAATTGTCAATAACAATTGTCAAGTAGCCGTTTGATTCGTTTGATTTTATAGGCCACAACATGGCCATGACATCACAGTTCTCTTTTTATGAGACTGGCATAATATTGTAATTATGGTTTTTATAAGCTTTAAGACATAACTAACAGAAATAAATGCTACAAATGGATATCACTGTGTGTAATGGATTTATGAGTTTCATTTTTGATTTCCTAAAATACATTATATTTTCAATAACATTCTAGCTTATCTATTCTTATTCACCTATACATACAGTAGAAAATGTCAGAATTGGATTTTGGAAAATGTATCAAGGTAGAACTTTGATGTTGAGCTTCTGTGTTGTTACCCAAAGCTTCATATATGTGATGAAATTTGCCTGCAGTCATGGCCTGAGGCTATGGCTGCCCTAGAGACAAAAGAAGATGGACTGCCACCATCATGTTTAACCATCCTTGACACATCACTGCCCTTATTGTGCCTCTCAATCTGAACACTTGCACACAGACGCACTAGCAACAGCAGTTCGGTGCTGCAGTGCTGGAGCACCATCTGTCCGCCTGGTGTCAAGTGGCCCTTGTCTCCAATGATTATGGGAGCTCCTGCTGCCTCAGGTGGTCCAAGGACCAGCTCAGGGGCCAGGCCAAACCATATGGTCTGTGGGGCATAAGGGAAACCCAGGGGAGAAGCTCCCCTCTGCTGCTACTGGAAAAGATATGAAAAAGCCATGTGTCTATGACTGACTGTTGAAATGTTTCAGTCAAGGCTGATATAAAAGTAAAGGGTCTGACAGATGTCATTCAGCTTGTGAGAAAAGTCATGGAGGATAAGGAACAGAAAGAACCTTAATTAAAGCCATAAAACCAACATGTACAGATTATTTCTGAGGTATGTGAAAGTAGATGAGTCACACACACAGAAACATCTGATTTCCAAATGCATTATTGAATAGTGTTTTACAATCAAAAGCATTGTAATTTGTAAGCATGACAAGATACTTGCTTATTGCTTAACCATAGTTAATTGTGTCTGTGGGGGTGTGTGGGCGTGTGTGTGCTTGTATTTTACCTTTTCTGTTGTGGAAAGATTATGCAAATATACACAATAGTTTTGTTTTAGGATTTTTTTTCATCTTGCTGAATGTGTCATTTTAATAATTAGACAAGGTTGAGTTGTGTATTTCTGAGTCATTTTCTGAAGCGCATTATGTTATTAAGAAATTCCTTAAAAATCCAGCCACATTTATAGTCTCCAGTTTAGCTGCTTAATCCTCCTCAGAGTGATGGGGGAAGTAGCTGGTATCCTCGTCATCAGCCAAAGGTTGGTGTGCTCTAGACAAGTTGCCAGTTCATCACAGGAACTCTTTAGTGACACACCATAGGGCCAATGTAGAGCACACAGAAACAAAACTCTATTTGCCACAGAAACAAAACTCAAAAGTTTAAAGAAGTCCACAAATATGTAGATATGTAAATAAAAGCAGGTCAAAAGCAATTTTAGTATCTATTTTCAGTCTTACCTACTGAACAATACAGTCATTGCAATATTTGATGCATATTATGAAAAAAGCAAAAAGTCTTTCTATCTCTTTGTCATCTCTTCTGCCGTCATCTGTTGGGGCAGCAGCATCAGAACCAGGGACATAAAAAGACTCAACTGGTTCTGTTCTGGGGACGACTGTGGAACCTCTGGAGACGATGATGCCATGAAGGATTCTTCTTAAAATTAAGAAAGTTCCAAACAACCCTGACCATGCTCTTCATGAGACTGTCTTGGGAAAACAGAGTGTCTTCAGTCAGATGCTTCTTCAGATACGTTGCAATATTGACTGTTACAAGAGATATCTCCTGCCAACAGCCATCAATAACTGAAGAATCTGATTTCATAGGAGTTACAACAATATTTAATTTCTTTTTGGGATCAATAAAGTATTTTTGAATTAGGAAAGGGATTTAGAATTTATTCTTAAACTTGCCAGTTTGCCAGTCTAAAAAATAGCAAATAATGTCTGACATTTCTCAGGTTAATTATCTTTGTTCAGATTTGTGGGTGTGTGTGTGTTTCGGAAACAAGAACATAAAACCAACTCAATTTGGTTTTATTTTGACAAGTTTATTAAATGAGTGCCCTGCTGCTGAAAGACACAGGATATTTGTGATCCTATTTGCTATCAAATTAAATTGAAAGTTAAAGTTATGATTTATGAGCCATGGTTACTATGTGTTGCACTGTACAGGTGTCTATTTCCATTTGTCTGTATCATATTTGAACAGCCTCCATTAGTGGAAAGTACATATAAAAATGTTTGAGTGATAAACTGAACTCTGGTTGAGGGCCTCACAAAAACATTCCAAGGCCTTAAAGTGATCCCTGGTCCACACTTTGAACATCCATTTAAGTAAACTGGCAAGAACTCTTTTTTACTTCTCACATGATCCCTTTTCTTTTGATGCCACAATTACTACTTCACTATTTATCTCATCCTGATTAAACTCAGGTAGGTACTATACTTCTGGTAGTTAGTGAGGCCTCTGTGTGCCAGAAAACAGTCAGGTTTACACAGATCCATGAGCAGTAAACAGCTTTCAAGTTAAAAGTGGCTTATAATATGTGTTTTAACTTAAATAATTATGCATATAATATAACTTTTGGGATTTTTACTGAATTTTAATTGCCTAGTCTAGGCTGTATAGTATTTTGACTATACAGATAGTCAAAATACAATGTTTGTCTGTATTCCAAACAGGCTTTGTTTGTTTAACAAAATGTAAATATTAGGATCAATTCCATACTCACTATTTTAAACTTGTGATAAAGAAGTTGTACTTTACCAGTAACAGCATGTTGTTTGATACATTACCTTGAGAAAAAATAAATATACTAAACATATCAAATCTTAATATACTTGAAGCCAGACTACTGTAATCATCTTTACACTTCAAGCTTATTAAGGATAAATTAACCCATTTAAACCCACTGGTCACAATAGTGACCAAGAAATTAATTTCACTTTCAAGAACTCCAAAAAGCTTACCGATTAAATTTTCAGTTAATGTTCAGCAAATATTGAAAGTTTAGTGTTTAGATAATACTGATACATGTTTAGAGTAAATTATCACATGACCAGAGCTGTTTATATCTTGGTTGCACCTTGGTGAGAGGATGACGGCCACAAACCTCCCAAAGAAGAGGCTAGCAATGTATGTTCAAATAAACATACAACAAAGATTTTTGGTGCACATCATCTTTAAAGTATCTAGTTATGATATACACCTTTGCATTTACAAAACTTATTTTGGTGTGTGAGCAGGATGTGTAAACATGTTGACTGTCACAATAGTGACCGATGGGACAATACAGTTTATCTAGGTACGCTTATTTAAATACATACCATATTCTTCCAATTCCAAACTTCTTCCTTTCCAAGATTAATTTTGAGTGTGGTTCTTGATTTGTTAGATTTATTGATGGCCAGACAAAGTATAAAACAATGTAGTTATGAGAAAGATGGAATCCTTACTGATTTTGGTAGTGGTGGCTCAGACATGGACTATAAGGGAAAGATAGGCCATTTTTCATGCCCGGTTTTGAATGCATATGATCAGTGAATGAGAAAAGAGGATGATCCAATTTACGTTGGTTTAGAATATACAGATAGTCAAATTTGTACTTTACAGAGGAAATGTCGCACTGAAGTAATGAAGTGGCAAGCTATATTCAAATAAAGAAACAACGTTCACCTGTTGTGAGCTGTGTTTTTCTGTGTTTATTTTCGAGTTCTCTGTGTTTTTCTGTGTGTTTAGTTCAAGTTCTGTGTCTCTGTGCTCTGCGTGTTGTCCTGTCCTCCCCGCGATTACTCCCAGGTGTGTCTTGTTTCCCTGATTGCCTCCCTGTGTATTTACTCCCTCCGTTGTCTTTGTTCTCTGTCGGGTCCTCGTCAATGTTCGTCAGTCTGTTGCTATCTCCACTCGTTCGCTGTGCGCTACCTGCTTCTAGCCCCTGTGTTCCTGCTTGCAGTGCTGCCACAGTTGTGGACTGTTTGTTAGTGATGGGTAAATGAGGTTTCATTTATCGTTTCGACCCATAGCAAAACTGTATTGATACTGTGTCGATACTGCGTCACTGAATACTGACACCTGCTGGACATTAAAAATCCCTACAGGCAACGTAGTTGACAGACTGATTTGATGACCTAGTTCAGTGGTTCCCAACCCCCGGGCCGCGCAAGAAATAATTAAATATTTCTGTTTTATGTATTATTTGAGTCTGGAGAATCTTTTATTTAGATGGGACCATCTCGTTGCAGAGAAACGAGCTCAGGGCTCCATTAGTTGTTATCGTGAGTTAAAATTTAACAAAAGTAAAATGTTCG
>CAEFZY010006818.1:0-27155 GCA_903066815.1 Brachyrhaphis roseni
AATTAGATGCAGCTGCTATTTGTGTTACTATTTCCAATTGTAATGCCTTATTTCTGTCATATGTTTTATCGTGTGACTCTACGGAGTTGTCAGAACGCTGGTTTGTAATCTATTAATAAAGTTTGACTGACCTATCTGACTATTTTGTTGACATTCCTTTTAGTGCAGCTCCTTCTAATGGATGCATAATGTAACCCCAGCCACTACTGTAGCGTCTATTCTATGCGCCTTATAATGCGGTGCGCCTTATATATGGAAAACGTTTTAAAATTGATCAATTGAAGGTGCGCCTTATAGTGCGGAAAATACATGTGTCAAACCATGGATTATATCAGTGATGTAGTTATTTAAGGCAGGAAATATCTAGGAAATAGAACATGTCTTTATCTCATTTGGTGTCATTCTAAGGCATATAACTAATATTTGGATGTTAGAACAGTCTGAAATTGATCACCTGTCCTGATGTCTCCAACATCTGGACAGGAATCAGTCCAGATGATTCCTGGACTGAATCAGGACATTTCATAAAAATGTCAAGTTTATGAAACTTTGACATTTCTTTGGTAAAATGTCAAAGTTTGTCAAACTTTGACATTTGGTAAACTTTGACCAAATGCAAAAGTTTATCATTTGGTCAAAGTGGTAAACCGCCCAACTTTGTAATAATAAACACACAATTAAAAAAAATTAAAGTACTAGAAACTCACCAAGAACTAAGTCAAACGTAAAAGTAACTTTTCCATTTTTGCCAAAGAAACATTTGACAAACACTCCAGCATCACATCCTGGCCACTAAACTCATATCTTCCCCATCGTTCCTTAAACTCAGACCTTTGTGACTGGAAACTTTATAAATGTTAATTTTTTTGGACTTTTCTCAACTTTTAATGCAAATTACTGTATTTGTTATGTATGTGTTATCCATATTTTTATATCGCAATGTACATATAATGTACATATACAACTAATGCAAATAATCACTTTCACTTATCTCTTTGGGATCATTGTTTTTCCTTTTTTGTGTGTCAATTATTGTGTTAAAGATTAGTGAGCCTTTAAGTAACATCTGAAAAACAATTGAAATTTTACTGAATTGAATAAATTGAAATGAAAACACACCCTAGACAGAAAAACCTCCGTAATGATTAAAGATCAGGTTCAATAACAGGATGTTCTGCTAACCAGGCTGAAAGCCTCTAATAGGATTTATTTAACTCCAACCATTAATTTGAGACTTAAACCTCAACACAATACAAACAATAGGAATATAAAAGCTCAACACTGTTTGAGGGAATAGATAGAAAAGATTTTTTTTAAAAAACCATCTAATTTATTGACCCTGAAATGTGACACAAACTTCAGCAGGCCCTACTTCCTGCACTGCTTCCTGCTTCCTCTGCAACTTTCAGCTGATTTTAAGTGACCCGCGTTGTTCCCAGCGTTTGATTCAGTAGACAGAAGTGAAACTGCAACAGTTATCTTCAGCTTAATAAAAGGCCTGGAAAAAATGTGGGTGAAAGGTCAACATCAAAGTCCAGATTATAGGTATATTGGACCTGATTATAGGTGAACAAGGCAGATTAAAAAATAGATTAGATAAACCGATTCCACAGATCTCAGCTGAAGGAAGTGAGAGACTTGAAACGTCCAAGATTACAACGTAAAACTACAACTTAAATGAAGAAAACTTGGAACTGTAATTTTTATAAATGCAATAATTTAGTATCTGTTTATGCTCCCTGATAGTTTTGGGTGCAGGTCATTTAAATTTAGTTCCTTTGAAATGTAGTTGGTGTACAAGTGAGTCCAATTAAATTAACATTGTGAAAAAAAGTTTAACATGTTTTTACAATCACTCCAAAAAGTGAAACTCGTACTTTACGTAGAATCATCACAAAGAGTGAAACATGTCAACCCTTTATTTCTAGTAATGTTGACCAGTATAGATTGCACATAAAAGTGAAAAGTATATTTTTTAGAAACTCCTGGTGTCACATTCTAATCAGCTAATTGACTCAAAATAGCTGCAAAAGTTTCATGGAGGAAGACTGTTGATTGGACAGATGTCCAGAAGACAGACGTTGATTTGACACCTTCCACAAAGAGGTTAAAGCTGGTTGTCCAAAGAGTGTTTTCTTCAAGCATAATTATGGAAAGTTGAGTGGAAGGAAAAGGCGTGGTAAGTGCTGCTCCACTGTGTTTTCTCTGAAGTCCACCGTCAAAGCAGCCATCTACCAGGAAAAATAAGAGCACTTTATGTTTCCTTCTGCTGGCAAGCTTTATGGCTGATATCATTGTCTAGCAGGACCTGGGACCGGCCTACACTGTAAAAAATACCAAAAGTTGGTTCAATGATTAGACTCGCCTGACCTCAACTACATAAGCAATCTATGGAGTTAATGTCAAGCCAGATCCAATAATCCAGAAGACTAGAAAAGCAATGTTAAATCAACCTGGGCCTTTATTTCACCCCAGCAGAACCACAAGTTGATAAAAAAAAAAAAAAAAAAAAACATTCAAGTATTCAAGAGACAAGAGTTTAGAAAATGGAGCAGTTCATTCAGAAAGAAAGAGGAACTCTGCAGCTAAACGATGTTAAACACTGGACATATTCCTTAACAGTCAGCCGGGACAAGAGTTGGGTAAAAGAGATGAAGAGCTTTAAATAAAGAGATAAAAAAAAGCTTATTTTAGTTCTATAGATTTAAAAAAAAAACAATATACATCACAAGTCGACCAAGACTTCTCACTTTTTAATGTTCCTGATATGTTACATATAAACTGTTTTGTCTTGTTTGAGGTGCTGCATGAACATGAATTCAGAACCAGGAGGATTAAATTTAGTTTAGTAAAATAAGAACCGACGCTGCAGCTTGCAACTAAAATAGTTTGACAGATGCGTTTTTATCCTTTTCCGGGGGGGATTTTGAGAGGTCGACCGCCTCCGCCCTGTCTTTCTTGCCTGTAGTGGATTTTATCTATAGTATTTTTAAAAAGTTGTGCAACATGCAGGAAGCCGGTTTATCCGATGCCAAAGCAGAGGGCTACCTCAGCAGCCGCAAAGTTCCGATGCGACGTTACGCAAGAAGAAAGTAAACAAATATGACAACAAACTAATTTCCCTGCTTTCTGCACACGAGCTCTGGTTCTAAGTTGTAAACAAAAACCCTGGATCTGGTTTTCCTCACCGAGCTGCAGCAGGTAATCCTGGCTGACGTGTCCACGGTGCTCGGAAAACCCTGAGAGGAGCGGAGAAAGCAGCGGTCCTCCGACGGAACTGGGAACAAAACCAAGCGGTGGGGATCACCATGATGGCTCGCCGCGCCCAGACGCACGAAACCTCCGAACCTTCCGCGGGCCGAGAGAGCTGGAGACCCTGTAGACTGAGGCAGAGCCGCCCGGGAAACTTCTGCTGCTTTCAGGTTGCGAGGTTGTAACAGCCGTCTTCTCCTCCCTTAAATACAACCCAAGCGTTACAAGGTGTTTCCAGATGCTTTGCTCGAACCTTGATCTCTCAGGTCGGCCTACACGCCTTGATTGGTTTTTCATTTAATAGCCCTGACCAAGTGGGGGCGCTGTACACGCGCTGCAAAGAAACAAGAGACAGCAGCAACTGGCAAGAGATAAAGTGGATAAAAATACATCCGGGTTAGGGTTTAGAGTATTATCCCAAGCTTTGAACATCTCAAACATCCGCATGAGAAAAGGTTCTGGTGAGATAAAGATGTAAGTTTAGAGCTTACCTGCAAAACGTTGATTTATAGGAAGACTAGCAGAGAGTGAAAAATGATGGGAGAAACAGCAGACATATTGAAACTCTTTCCATAGTTGATAGACAAATGTATGAAACTATATGTAAACACAGGAGAGTCATGAAATAAAAGCAGCAACCCAATCCAACAAGAGCTACCACTGAAGAGTTTAAATCAGAGCATAGTCATGGGTTAGTGTGGTCTAGTCAAAGCCCAGACGTATATCCAACTATAAACGTTGGACAAGATATTTTACAGATGCTCTCCGTCCAATCTGACTGAGCTTGAGTTGTTTTAGAAAGAAGAATGGAGATAAATTAGTTTGGAGACGTGCACAGAGTGTGGAGACATAAAACCTGCAGCTGGAACTGAAAGAGGTTCTAGAAAGTACTGAGCCGGGAAGGCTGATGAAAAATGTGTAAACTTTCAGACTTTTATTTGTAAGAACTTCCATAAGAAGAAGGACATGTTACCTCAACTTCACAGTGGTGCATTACGTTGTGCCTCTTGATAAAATACACTGAGGTTCGTCGTTGTGATGGAATAAAATGCAAGAGGCTCACAGAAACAACTAGTCACTATTAGTTATGTTTTTGCCTGAAATCATAATATTCTACAAAAATAATAAGTGACAATTGGTTACCTAAATGTACATATTCACATAATTTATTTTACACTGATGACAATCAGTAAACATCGCCTTGGGTGGTAAAGAAAACATCAAACATTTCAGCTTTTCTATCAAATTATTTTAATGCAGCACATCAAACATAAAAACAATCCATATTTCCCTTCCTGACACAGCCTGATGTCACTGTTCTGTTTATTAAACATACAATCTCAACCAACCTGTTATTTATAACATAAGCTTTTTGGCGAAATACAAGATGAGAAGTGCTTGTGAGTCATTTTTTTTATTTTTGCTTTACAAGTTTTCTTCAGCTGCTTCAGAAAACAGCTCCTCCTTCAAACGGAAGTAGCATCCTTTTTTGTTCATGAGTTCCTCGTGGGTCCCCTCCTCCCGGATCGACCCGTCCTCCATGAAAATGATGTGATCCGCTTTCTCCACAATGCTGAGCTGATGAGCCACGATCAGAACCGTCCGTCCGCGAGCCAGAACCTCGTTCAGAACCTGAGGAATGACACCGTGAAGGGCTGAGCGTCGCTGGACTAGTTCAGTTGTTACTGGGGATCCAC
Organism: Brachyrhaphis roseni; assembly: GCA_903066815.1. Classification (NCBI taxonomy): domain Eukaryota; kingdom Metazoa; phylum Chordata; class Actinopteri; order Cyprinodontiformes; family Poeciliidae; genus Brachyrhaphis; species Brachyrhaphis roseni. The sequence goes on from CAEFZY010006818.1 coordinate 4,950, forward strand.
AGCTTTAATGGGATTGGCTGACATTTAGCCAACGAGTCTGTTTGTGTCGCGCTGACAATACTGGTGATTGATTAGATTTATTTAGAGTTAAACTGATGTTTCACAGGAAATGAGGCAATTTAAGCCTCAAACAATCGTTGAACTTGTAATGGTTAAACGCTTATTTAGAAATAATTATTTTTAAAGCAGATTTTTTTTATGTGGAATTAGTTATGATTAATTTACTTGAATACATTTGAGTTAGTTCAGGATAAAGCAGGATGGTTTCAAATCATTTAAAAGAGCTGCGTTTTCTAAAGTGGTCAGTATTAGTAAGAGATTAGAAATTATAATCACTAGCTGCGTTTCCACTGACCATAAAATTGAGCAAACTGGAATTACAAAAATAAATTAGCTAAAAAGAAACACGGCAGCTTTGAGAAAAACTCACGTTAAGAAGTTTTTGCACCAGGAAGAAGTGGTTTCTGTGGCTGAATCAAAATTAGTTTATTTCACAACACTGCAAAGGAAACAGTTTTTCGAACCACACAAGTCATGTGATCAACAACCGGATGCTACTACTGGTGGTCGGAGGATTATGCCAGCGCCACAATCCTCCTACCACAACAGGAAGTGGTAGGAGGATTGTGGCGCTGGCATGTTTTTTAATGAACATACAAATATATTCACATTAAATTTTAAATATGTTTCCAATTTAATGGGAATATACAGCAATGGAAAACTGTTTTTTTTTTTTTACTTTAGTGGAATATAAAAAAAAAAATGTTGCTCACATTTGAAATGGAAAAGCATCTACAGTAAGGTATTTAAGGATTTTCTATTTTTTACTTTATTGTGATGAACATGCATCAATTCATTTTAACCTGGCTGAATTGTGTAAAACTAGATCTTGTTAAGGATGAGCTTTGTTCAGCTGATAAGTGTGTAAAACACTTGAGTTGAACCAAATCATTTTATTGACCAAATCTCATTCTTATCTTAGAAAAAAAAGGTCTGAAACACAATGAACTTCAGTCTTCTTTTTCCATGATTTTCCAGGCCTGGAAACTACTGAAATTAAATTCCAGATTTCTTGTGCCTCGTTTCGTCTCATCTCGTTCTGACCTTGTCCCAACAAGACGATCTGATCTCCAGAAGCATCTTTTCCAGGACCGTGTTTTGTACTCACCGCCTTTTCTGCGTCTACGTCCAGTTTGCTTGTGGCCTCGTCCAGGATGACGACCTGGGGATCTCGAACCAGAGCTCTGATGATGGCGAGGCTCTGCTTCTGTCCTTCTGACAGTTTGCCTCCACACTCTCCAATATCTAGACAAACAAAAATATGTTAGCTACTCCTTTAGTCTCTATGAACAGTGCTTTGAATGTTTTACATTACAATCATAAACTTTATGAATCAATTTTAAATTTGGCATGATTGTCCATCTAAAGTAAAAGGCTAACTTCACCAACTGCTTGACCAACTTCAACTTCATTTAATGCTACAATAGTAGAAAAATGTTGGAAGAGTAGCTTAAGACTATCATTTTGTCACTAATGATTTCTAAGACATAATAAAAGATGCAAACATTATCACAAAATGAGGTAAAAGCAGCAGCTCTCTACCAGAGTCATAGCCATTCTCCATTTCAGAGATGAACTTGTGTATGTTGATCCTCTTTGCAACTTCTTCCACCTTCTCCAGAGGACACTCCTCTAGACCGTACTGTATGTTGTACTTCAGAGAACCAGAAAACAGCACAGGATTCTGGGAAACCAGTGCGACCTACATAAACAACAAAGAGCAGAAAATATAAGTGTCAGTGCATTTCTCATGAGTTGATCTGTTTGTCCCATTCTGTCCTCTGATTCTGTAACTCTACCAAATACAAATATTTTCCACACTCTGGTTTGATTAAAGTCTACAAAATGATGCCTAATCAATGCTTTGTGTCATTTAGATTGACTTCATTTTAGAATTTAAAAAATAAATATTGAAGGTTACCGTACCTTCTGATGGAAGTATTTTTTCTGGTAGCGGTGCAGCAGCTCTCCGTCCAGCAGGATCTGACCCTCCTGAGACTCATACAGCCTCTTCAGGAGGCTGACGCAGGAACTCTTCCCACCACCGGAGGGACCCACCAGAGCCGTGATCTTCCCTGGGCGGATTTCCAACGACACCGACTGAGGAAGAAAAATGACAACAGTGATAATCCGTTCTGTTTCTGGTGTTCAAAGACGTTAAATCCCAGAGTTTCTGCAAGCTAATAAATGTAATATTTATTAGGACTTTTTAAATCAAGCAGAAGCTTGAGCTTGAAAAAGTTACCTTTAGAGCTGGTTTACCAGAGGGAGCGGAGGGATAACTGAAACTGATATTTTGGAAAACTATTCTCCCATGCAGCGTCTTAGGAGCCAACTCTCCTTCCTTTTTGCTTTTTGGTGTCCTGTCCAGGTAACTCAGCACTTTGGAAATGACTCCCACTGTGGACATCGTCTCTCCGTAGCAATACATGATCTCCTGTGACAAGAAGAACTTCTTCATCAATAAAATCCGGAATAATTGACTCACATCTCAAATATATCGTGTATATTTCACTGAGCTCACCCGTAGATTGACTGACATCGGCTTCTGGTACAAGAAAAAAGACACCAGACTACCGATGCTGAGCTGACCGGCAGAAATGAGGCTTCGGGCTTGAATCAGCATAAATATCTTTATACCCAGAGAAACCAGCTGATTGCAAAAAGAACATAGAGGAATTACACAGTTGTAAAGAAAAATTCAAATAAATATGTTTCACTCCTTGTGTTTGTTGGTAAAAAAATAGATCTCACCCTTCGTGTTAGAAGATAAACAGCGCTGTATATGTCTGACTGTCTTTTGATGGCACACAGCTCTTCTAGAGCCACATGATATCGCCTCAGCTCCTCTTTCTCTGCGTTGAAGCTGCGGACCGTTCGGATCCCGCCGATCGTCTGGGAAGCCAGATCTTTGTTCTGAGCGAGGCATTCCTGGGTCCGATCTTTCAGGTCCTGTGTGACATGCAGGAAACAGCCATCCGTTTTATTATATTGGAGTTTAGTCAATTCTATGAAAGCATTTTCTCACTTTCTTATGCGTGAGCCAACAAAATAAAACATTTCCTGTAGTTTTACATTTTACGATCGCCGAGTTCAGGAAGGAAATCAGACTTTCCTCTTCATGTCGAACCTCCAGCTCATCACCTTAAAACTCCTTTTGCACTTTTCCCTTTTACAACCACAAACTTAAATATATGTTAATATGATTTTGGTGAGAGACTGAAATAACACATTATAAATTAAAAAATAGTTGGATGCTGTGCATTTGCATTTAACACCCTTTACTCTGACAGCCCTAAATAAAATTCAAAGCCATCAATTGCCTTCAAAACTTACCTAACTGGTAAATATTAATTAGATAGATATCTGAATTTAATGCATTGTAAGGAATTGCGTGATTGTGAAGTAAAAGGATTTGCGTACATAGATATCAAACTTTTTACAATTAAAAACCTCAGAAGTTTGCAGTGAATATGTATTCAAGATATAAAATCCAGTTCAGCCAGTTACCTTTAGAAAACATCTGATTAGTAAATCGACTCCGCCTGTGTGTGAAGTTCTGGAGAAGTTTAAAGCAGTCGGGTTCAGTTATAAACCAATATTAAACAGAGATTTGTTCAATCTTGGGATGAAACAGATCCATCAGCTCCAGAGGCAACAGCAAACAGAGATCAAACCAAAAGACCTCAAACTATGGCATCAGCTTTTCGTTACGGTAGAAGAACCCCAGATCTGCCTACCCATCTCCTGGATGGAGGGCAAGAACAATCAGGGTTTGCAGGGTAACTAGCAGAAAACCTTCCTACAAAACCCCCCAAAAGGAATTGAAATGAATCTGAGGTCTATGGCAGAAACCCACCTTGGACAGCTTGATGTATTTATTTTGCAACGTGGCCAGGAGCGGCATCTCTATGCAAGTGAGCACGGTCAGCTCCCAGGACAGGCCCAACATCACTCTAAGCATGAGGAAAGTTTTGACTGTGCTGCGAACTGTTGCGTTGGCGTTCAGCGCCACGGTTCGTCCCATCCTGTCAACGTCACTGTGCAGCCGAGAGGACAGTCGTCCTGGACAGAAAAAAGGTCTAGATAAATTACAAAGCCCTGCAAGGTTCCACTGTTAGTAAAATAAGTTCACAAGTTCTCAGTCCACAGTCCGTGAGTCTTCAACTACAGCATTGAATCACTTTTAAAAGATGCTTGTAATTACTACATTTTAAAATCTCTCACCTGGGTTGTTCTCCTCAAAGAAGTGCACCTCTTGCTTCAGGAGGTTGTGAAACAGCAGATGTTTCAGTCTCTTGTTCAGTCTGGCCAACGTAGCCATAAAAATGCCTCCTCTCATCCCAGAGAACAGCGCACTGTCAGTGCAGGTAGACACATCAACCCCTGAATGATCAAGTGGACTTCTTTTCAAGCAACAAATTATTGTATTTCATTACCTTCCAGAAGAAATAAGCACTAGATGCCCGACTGCATAACCAAAACCACTTTGAAGCTGTTGACCGCTGAGCATGTCAATCACTTTTCCCTGATATAAAGGGATGTAAGTATCACCTGTTGAAGAAAAGATAAACATTTACTGTAAGTTGGTTTACTTACTGTTAAAGCAATGAATGGCAGCAATGGTTCGTTAAAAGAAAAAAAAGCATGGCACACCTGATGGTACCAGAAGCGAAATGAAGGTTTTAATAAGCTACGGTTTCAAAACCACCAACATGTTGTTGCTACGGTGTGAAGAAGCTTTGCTGGGATTCTAGGAAAGGTGTTCAGTTTGCTGTAGCTGTTAGCATATCAGAAAACATGTGTTACATGACTGTAAGCAAAAAGCAATGAACGTGTGGTGGAACATCAGCCCCTGATATCCCTATGAACTGTGTGTCGATTTTAACGTGTGTCTATTTCGTATGTATATTGGGATGAAGGGTGTAACATTCAGTGTATAATTGTTACTTTCTTATGTTTCAATCAAAATAAACTGCAGTGCAAAGGTTTATTTTAATTGTTGTGTTTCTGATGGGTAATCATGGTATTTAATCAATGTCATCAAACTGTGAGAATCTCTTATCAGTCAGTGCTGATAAGAGATGTTTGTCTAACATTACAAAATGTTAGACAAGGTTGACTATCAGAGGTTATACATACAGATGACTCCCATGATGAGGAAGCTAAAAGCTGCGATCAGATGAACAGTGTCTGGTTTGAAGTACGTCAGCACTCTCATGAGCAAACGTTTAGTGTCCAGATTGTCTTTTGTCTTCTGTCCATCTGGAGAAATCCATTTTTCCCACGCCAAACAGGCCAACGATGAGGACGCAGCACCCAACAACAGCATGCTGAGATCAGGAGAAGGTCCTGTGGGCCGCTCCGAGGGAGGTGCGGTGAGGATCCGTCCAGTTTCAAACACAGGAGAAATAAGGCAGAGGAGCGCTGCTAACCTATGGAGTACTGCCCGCTGTTTTCCATCTGTTAGTGCTGAGATAAAAACATGGAGAAAAAGCCACTTTATCAGTCCAAAGGCCCACACTCCTGCCAGTCCGCCAGAGCTGGAGCACTTCCACAGCACCAACCAAGCCCACTGTGCTGAACACAGCAATGCATCGAGGAGAGTGATGCACAACGCCCATATTATTATCCCCATTAGTTTCTGTTGATGGTTGGTCCAACTCCAATGGCTCGAGCTGATCCAAAAGAGACAAGACATTACATATACATCAGCTTTACTTCATGTAGGTTGTATGTAAATATTTTGACTAATCAAAAATGTGTAATATAAAGACTGTCTTCAATATAACACCCATGTTTTCTTTCACACTCCATGAGTCCCTGTACAGTTTATAGGACCAAGATGGAGGCTTCTGATGCAAGCACTTAAAATTGTCCAGAATATTTAATTTTCAGATTTGTTATTTAAGATGATTCAGCCTTTTGAAAAGTGAAGTATCATTTGTCAGAGGAATATAAATAAGTGTATTTGTTCAAATTTGAAGCAACAGAAAGTTTAAAGTCACTGATGACTAACATAGTAGGTCCATGCTAATTTATAGAATGTACAAAGCTCACAAACCAATATAAAATGACATAGGTCATAGTGTGAACATTAACACATTTCTCCTAATATAACCTAGTTTTCCATAATGTCCCCGATATGTAAACTAGATTGCATACTTATTTTTTTTTAACATGGAGCATTTGTTTTTATGGTCTTCTTCATGTTAAGATCTTTGCACGGAGTCAGTTGTTAGGAGCACAGAAAGCACATTTTAGTCGTACCGTGTTAGCAAAGAAAACCCAGCATTCTTTTGAAATGTAAAACAGTAATAAGGAGTCATTTGCTAGCTTTTTTAAACCCATGCACTAGACCAAAGCCTAGCTAAAAGTACTGCAATGTTCGGCTTCCATTTTAGCTAGAAAGCGTCAACCTTCAGCTACGAAATATGCATTATGTTCCATAAACCTGTCAGCTATTTCACATTTACCTGAAGCCCACGGTAGGATTTAAACACATAATTCGAGTAACTTACTGTTCTCCAATGCCTAGCCACAGGCAGCTAGCTGCTAGCTGCTAACTTACTTTCGGTTTCACTTTTACCTTCACTTGATTCATGGCTGTTTGCTAATTATCAGGGAACATAAAATAACACAAAACAACTGTTTATAAACCGGTGTCTTAATTTGACTCGGTTGTTTATTGCTCCTCAACAATAATATAGTTTTAAATTAAAGTTTTGACAGTTGCAGTTGAGCAGTTGTGTTATTCACAATTCAACCACAAGATGGCGACAGTGTACAATATATCAAGAATGTGCAGTGCCTTCCCGATAATTTGCAAAAATTAAATTGAATTAAGATTGAACCACCTTTCAGCTGTAGCTGCAACTCTTCTGGAGTATATATCTGCCAGATTTGCATATTTAGACACTAACATTTCCTGGGTTCTTCTCGACAAAACAGCTCAAACTCAGTCAGACTGAATGGAGAACATCTGATCAGTAACGTTCACATCTGTTCACATGTTCTCAGGTGGTTTTAGGTTTGAGGTGGTAACTAACTACATTTACTGAGTTACATTTGCTTGAGTAACTTTTTGGAAATATTGTACTTTTAGGGGTAGCATTAAAACACTATTTTTACTTCTACCTGAGTAATATTACAAAGTATTGCTACTCTTGAATGACGTTTCTGGACATTGCACACTTGTCTGTGTGTAACTTCTCTGAAAAAGGACAAACATGTTTTAATCAAAATGTATGACACAGACACTGCGGTTTATGTTAAAGCTACACCCCATGCTTGTATACAAGTTTTGTTCTATTTAATGGGATTTTCTGTCTGTTGTGCCATTTGGAGATCAATTGAAGACACTATAAATACCATATACTGTCATTGGAATTACTTTGCCCTGTTCAAACACATTACTGTAAGCATTGGTAGATAAGTTTCATATTTTAAAAAAAATAATTTGGAAGTTTTTATTCTGCTCAAAATGCATTTTGTAATATTTTTTTCCGTATTAGTCTGAATTTGCAAATTTCTTTATATTTTGTCTGACATTTTCAATATTGAATCAGATTTTACTAAGTAACTGAGTCAGTCATTGTCATCAACTATTCTTTTCATGAAACACCTTTAGAAACACCTCTTGAGTGAAAAGGTGTTTGACTGTGGCAAACATTAAATTGAATATCTTAAGATTTCTTCTTTTTACTTATGGATTGCACAATAGATAAATCAATTTAACTGGTTCTCCCACCTGAGCCGAGAATCTTTGTAGCTCCTCCAGAGTTACCATGAACGCCTTTGCTGCTTCTGTTTTTAATGCTTTCCAACCAGCCTGTAAGCTTAGATGATCCACTCGCTATATCTTAGTAGCTTCAGAAAATGCATTAAAAAAATAAAAACTAAAACTAAAGCTTATAGTCTATCAATAACAGGAGACTTACAGTTTTGTTTAAATTAAAGAACGAAACACACATAAAAATTCACACAGGATAATTTCAAAATTCAACTATTTATTACCCCTACATCATTAAGTATAAATAAAGAATTTATAAAGATACAATTTGGTAAACAGCAAGACAAGACTCCAAAATGTGCTAACAAATCCTCTGATAATAAACCTTTGGGTTAAACAGTTTATTACTATGACACATTTTATACCTGAAACATTTCTTTAATGCTCAACAGTTTCTCGCTCATTTTATTAGCTCTCAACATATATGGACGAAGTGATCGCTTCACTGTTAACTGAAACACGGGATTGTTGAAAAGATAAAGCGCCATGTCGGAGCAGCTTCCTCTGTTTCACCTCAAACAGAGGAAGCTGTTTGAGGTGGAAATAGTTCAGTGGAAATAGTGAAACACAAGGCATCATCTGTGAAAAGGGAGAAGCTGCAAGTCATCTTTTCCTAATAAACCAGCTACGTAAAAAGGCACTGTTCCATGACAGGATGAGAGAGCAACAAACATGACCTGTTTTACATTAAAACAATGTTATTTTCGATTTTTTTGACACCTTTAGCGGTTTAAAATAGATTCTACTTGAAGTTATTGGAAAATGTTTACCTTGATGTGTTTAAAAAGTCCAAAACAAACCCTGTTCAAACTGCTAGATACTTTCAAGTAATAAAGTAAATTTGACCTCAGTATGATTGGATGAGTCAAGGTGGGACTTTCAAATCTTAAAATAATAAATTGTTAAGCATGGTGGTGGCAGTATTATGCTGCTGAGCCACTTTGCACCTGAGATACTGGCGTCCATGTTTTCCAGTTCAGATTTGGACAAAGCTTGGTTTTCCAATGATCCCAATCTCCCATCAGAACTGGATTCTCAATAAATTACTCCAGTTCTGATGCTCCTCAAAGCCAGTGATGGGAAACAAAACAGTTTAAATAAATTTTTGATTGTGCCAAGAAGGGGAGTCAAAATCCAGACAGAATTACCATAAAGTTTCACAAGGTGGGTCACTCAGTTGGGCTTGTGGCAGCTTATTTTTTAACTTTAGGAGAGACCAAAGGATTTCAATTAAATAAGATAAAGCACAGATGCAAATCTAAGTTTCAGTCAAGACATTTAGTCCTGTGGTTTCCTAAGACGTATTTGTTTTGTAAGCCAAACATTTGGATAACAGTTGGCTAGTCATGCACATCAAGTAAAAAGAGATCTCTGGAGCTGACGGATAAAAGCATATTGTGCAGAACAAAGGCACTTTTTCCAGAGAACAACCCGACACCAACAATAAAACACGGTGGAAGTATTATATGTGGTTACATAAATGCAAAAAAAAAAAAAAACAGATCCTCTGTCAGACAGCTGGAGTTGAAAGTTTAACAATTAGTTTGATTATGACAAAGGAATCATTTATTTATGCTACATCACATAAATTCAAGGTGCAGAAGGTTACAGATGTTTTAGTGCCACATTGGTGCATTTCCTAAATAGTTGCTTTTTTTTCTCCGTTGTGCTTCAGTTTCAGTGAACACCTTTGAATTGGAGGCACCAAATCAAACAAAAGCAACAAGGTGTTCGTGCAAACATGGCAACACACTACGTTTTTAATTTAATGTGTTTAAATCTTAATGCAGAAAGAGTGAAAAGTTCAAGAACGCTCTTCTGGGGTTATTTGAGTTTGGTCTTTGGACGTTTGCTCAAAAGTAAACAGACGGGTAATCAGAAGGCTCGGTGTGATCGGCTCCTACCTCAGTTGATCTTCGCCGTACACACCTATGCACACTCAAAGACTAAAATAGCGATAAATCCAGCAAAGATTCAGAAATTAGTGTGCGTTTTGTTTTCTTATAAACATGATTAATAGTCTAGTGATACAGATGGCGTGGATAAGACCAGCAGCATTTTAGAATAAACGGTACAATCACATTCATGTTGTAAGTGCACATTTGTTCATTTTGGTATGCAACTTTAACCAAACTAGCTGTGTTTCCATTACAAATGTGCACAAAACTTTGTTGAAAATACACAATTTCACAATTGGGGTGTTTCTGTTAAATAAGAAACGCAATTAAGTTCACACGTGAATAAGTTTGTTCACGCCATAAATCATCAAAAAAAACATGCCGTGGCATCATCATGCTGCCACTTCCTGTCGTCTTCGTCTATTCCGCCAGTAATAACATCTGTTGGTTGATCACATGATCCGTGTGATGCAAAAAAACGTTTGTTTTGCAGTTTTTCAAAATACACTAATTTTGATACGGCTGAAAAAACCTCATCGTAGTGCAAAAACTTTTTATCCAAAAATGTGAGCTTCTTTCCATATAAAGCAAATTTCCTTTTGTAATTCCAAATTGCACAATTATACGCTCAATGGAAACGCAGCTAGTGAAAATCATTCCAAGTATTTTACTGGCAGGCTGCTCCAAATATCAGATTTAATCTGCAAAACTGCCGGCGCTCCGAGTGGCGACATGGACACAGTGGCAGCAGGTTCACAGGCTGGTGATACGCTCCGTCCCCAGGCTGAGGCCTCGTCTCCCTGCTAGGTCCGGTCGCTGTACTCGCAGACAGGAGAGGCGTCGGCCGCAGGTTTCTCCGCTTCGGGCTGAGCAGAGAGCCGACCCTGCTGCGATGCCTTCCTCTCCTTTTTGTCCAGCCAGAGGAAGGACAGCATCAGGAACAGACTGGAGGAGGCAACAACGGCACTGCAGGCGATAAAGACGTAGAAATATTGTTGCGTGCTGTCCACCAGGATCCCTGCAGCAAAGGAAACAGTGACAGTAAGTATTTAAACGCTACAGGTTGCTGCAGAACTGCTAACTTTAAGATGTCAAACATTTGCCATAAGCAGTGGTTTTAAGCTTTCCTTCCTTGGAGGGCTAAAATGATTAATTGTGATTAAATGATTATTGAATTAGTTAATAAACAATGTTTAACTTGAGGATACACAGTAAAATGCCATTTGCTACATAAACAACATACTCAGCAGTAACTAAGCCAAAACTACAAGAAATTGTATTTGAGGTAAAAAAAAAAAAAAAGAGAGAAAACTTTAATTGTCTGTAAATATGTGGCTTCATCAGGTTCAAATTCTGTAAAAAAATAAACATAATTAAACCTCTTTTAAGCACCTTTTCCTAAACAATTAACCTGTTAATCCAGAAAATAGTCTACAGATCAGCCTTACAATCTATTGATGTTAAGTCCAGCAGAAATGGCCGAGCTTTTCGCCTGTTAATGTTAGTACATCATTTGCTGCAAGCGGAGACTAAAGGAATTTTATGTTATTGCATTTTAGGCTTACAAATGTTTCATATTTTAAAAAAGGAACTGAATCATTTGTTTATTTGCATCTTTTAATGCATTTCTAATATTGTATAAAAAGAAAAGGTGTAAAATTTACACCTTTTCTTTACAATTTAAGATCGTCTAGTTTAAAAATACTATACAGTATATTGTTGTATTAGCGGTGCTTCCCGGCTGCTCCATCAGCCCGTCTCCTCCTCCACAGTCTCTTATCTCAACACCCAGAGGGACAAATGCTTTTCATTCCACCTCCCGTAACTTGTGCAATAAACCCAAACGTTTAGAGTTAGTTTAAGCGCCATGATCAGCCTCTGCATGTAAAACATCTGTTGGAATATTCCAAATCTCACAGATTTGTTTTCTGCATTTAAATGGCAACTAAATGACTTTCAACAACTTTTATGTACTTTTATTGGAGAAATTGGGTAAAAGATATCAGGCAGACAACACTAGAAGACAAGATGAATTCTAATACTTGTGCAGGAACTCATTCTCTGGCAGATTTTTTTTGCATCAGGGCCAAAATTACCACCAGTTTTTCCCCATGTCTAATACAAGCAGCGCTAGTCTTTGAGAATCTGATGTTATTTGCTGAAAAGCAATATTCTGATTTACATAAACATGCAGAAGCATGGACTTTCCCCTGAAGTCATGCATTACAGCTCATTTAAATCTGGGTAAACTGCGCTGACGACGTGGGACGCCATTCACTCTGTGAACTACATTTGCATTTTGTTCCTAAACAACAGAGACATGCAAACATTTGGCAACGGCATCTACATTAGTAAATATTTGATAACTACATATCCATATTTACGGACTGTTTTGGATCTGAGAATGCTGTTTAAATCAACTTGGAGTTTCAGTGTTCATGATTAGGATTAATTTCTACTTTGCATACAACCTCAAACCTAATGCTGTGTTTATCCCGAGTGACTTCCCAACCTTGTGGCAACATCAAGCATTTTCCTGTTTGGAAAAGAAAGTTTGCCGGAAAGTGCAGCTGCTTTATGCAGAAAGCAGTAATGAACGACACGAGGTCAGGCTGCATGGCATAACGGAGAATATAGGATTGTGCCACAAATTAAATTCATCTTCAAAAATATAAACAGAAAAAGAATGAAACTGAAAACAAAAAAGAAATTTGAAAAAATCAAAAAAATATGTAATATATCCAGCAGTAAAATTATAGACTAGAATTAGTTAATTTCAATAATTTATTTAATTTTGGCTGACGCTGAACTAAAAATGAAAACAATTTTTCACTTTAAATGCCTGAAAAACTGACGTCTACACAAATGCACATCATTTAGGCCGACAAGTCAAGCATTTATTTTAAATAAAGAATTAAATTCAACAGTAGAAAACATTCAACTGTGACTGAATAGTTTTTTTAAAAGTTACATCTTTTCTATGAATGTTTCCTAGAAATACTAGCATTTTCTAACCTGTTAACTCGCGGCTGTGAAGCGACTCGTGTGTTCTGCAGGCGTAAACCGATCCTGACTTGTTTCTGAAGTTGCGTCATAGATCATCTAAATAGCAGCCTGCTAACTGTCATCCGAGCCCTGAGCGACGGGAATCTTACGCTCTTTTCCCCCTTTGCTGCTGCTTACTCTCACTACTCCATAATGTAACATACAATAGGTTCCTCACTTTGTCTTAACATGCCTTATTGACTGGAAACAAACTGCAGTCTACCGATCACCCTTCAGAGCAAACATGAGAACTTCTTTCTGAGGACGAGCGATTGTGACATCGTATTAGAATACTATATTATTTTGCTGATTATTTGTGTTCAAATAGAGAAAACTAGAGTTTGTTCAACTCGTAAAAGAGCTGAATAAAAACGATCCTCACAAATTTACTGGAACCAACAAGAGTAAAGCAGAAACTGGAGACACAAATGAGAAATGAAAATGTTTTGATGTTACAGTAAGCCATCATCCACGTTCATAAATACCAGTTCAGCCTTTTTCGATTCAAATGTTTTCACCATAAACAAAAAGACTGTTTCACAGTTGCACCACGCCACCATTTATCTACCAAAAACTAAGCAAAAATGCACCAATTGAAGGTGGAAACAAAGTTCATTCTTACGGTTTCTGAAGAAACTGTGGAGGTTTTGCTGATCATGTGCAATGATTAATTGATCATCATCAAATGTGACCATCGCTGGTCTAAAAAGAATAAGTCAGCATGATTTTTAGGTTTGCAAAGTTGCAACTGAACCACAAGACTTCTGCAAAAAAAAATTCTTTCCACTAACACTTGTCAGCATTTCGACTTATTGGGAAAAACAGATGACATATTGCACAAGGTCTTTACCAGGAGTGTCCCGATACAACGTTCTCACTTCTAACAGATACCAATAATGACCAGATACATGTCAGCACAAATTACACATACTTTTAGATCCATTTTAGATCCGATACTTTTTCGGATGATATCCGATTGATTTCCAATATCAATATCTGATCGGGACACTCTCAGTCGTTACTTTATGAGCTGGAATGATCATTTCATGATATTTTGTGCCTTACCTGCCAGCGGAGGTCCAATAAGCAGAGTGATGCTCTCCATGACGGCGAGCAGCCCCAGCGCCGACGGGAAGCGCCTCATCTCCACTATATCCATCAGGACGGTGAACATCAGCGACCCGACCACGCTCATCGAAAGTCCGTACATGACCACATACGCCACCAGCACCGGGAAGCCGGCCCCGATGCAGCAGATGCAGTTACTGAGCCCGTTGAAGAGCAAGGCGGAGGCAAACATATAAACGTGCCGCCCTTTGAACCAGGGCATGTTGAACATGATGGCGAACGGCGGCCGCACCACAATGTTAACGATACCCAGGATGGAGAGCAGCAGCGCGGCCCGGCTCGGCTCCATGCCGTGGGCTGTGGCGTACGGAACCAGATACACCAGCGGCACCACGAAGCCCAGCATCATAAAGGTGATGCCTATGGCAAACGCACGGTAATGCCGGTTGTTGAGGAACTGATCGAAGGCCATGTGTTCTTTGACAGCGGCCACCAAAAACCTCCAGGCGGTCCTAAGCCTCGATTCCCGCTTCGTCTGCTTTTCTGACGGCGGAGGAGTGCGGTCCATCAGCGGCTGGCCGCGATGCTTTTTGAGCTGAAGGGGCCGCATCACAGCGCCGCACACGCAGCAGTTCAGCAGGACGGCGCCCAGGATGAGAAAGCTCCCCCTCCAGCCGAACTCTGAGTGGAGGTAGTTTCCCAGGAAAGGCAGAGTGCAGAGTCCCAGGGCCGTTCCCGTGGAGGACATGGCGTTGGCAAACGCACGCCGACGCACAAAGTAGTGACCCAGGATGGTGACAGCCGGCTGGAAACTGAAGCAGAAGCCGAGTCCTGAAACAGAGTCGAGATGCTGTTTTTAATGTCTGAGAAATAAAGATTAAAGACTTGAGATCTTCTACTGTAGCGATGCACCGATCAGAATTATTATTTTTTTTGGCTAATTCTCGATATCTGTTCTTTGTAAAGCTTTGATTTCCACACACATTTTTATAAACCTGAAATGATCAATGTTAAAAGCAGAGGCGATGTCACACTGTGTGAGTGAAAGAAACCCTCAGAGGGCCTCTGCCAGAAGATCTCAACTAGAGCTGCAACTAAAGATTATTTTAGCAATCTGTTTATTATTCTGATGAATAATTGGATTGAAAAAAACATTTTATTATTTAACCTCTTAAGCCATTATCATACAATATCAGAAATACATTAAAAGATCTGCATAGATGAAAAAAAATTCATTCCCTTTTTAAATAAGAAAATAAACGTGCTTTATACGAGTTTTTTTTTTTTTTAACTGAATTTGAACCAAGTGAAACTAAAACTTGCCACTTGATGGGTAGAACATAATTACAGACAAAGGGAATTTTTTTTACCTTTAATTCAAAATGTTTCTATATTTTGTTCAGTTTTGTCCTAATTAATGCTCCGATTGTGTTGCTTTTTTGTTTGTTTTTCTGCAAACTGCCTTTTTTAGAGTTTGTGTACTTCAATTACATCGATTACTAAATTAGTTAATTATTTCAATGACAAATTAATCGAATTAATCGTTTCACGTTTAACCTCGTGTCGTCAGTACAGACCACTTTGCTGACCTGTAATCACTCCAGCGGTGATGTAAAGCTCGGCGATGGAGTTGGTAAACGAGCTGGCGGCCATTCCGAGCCCACTCAGCACCCCGCCCAACATGACGGTGGCCCTGCAGCCGAGCTTCCCCACCAGCACGCTGCAGAACGGACCTGTGGATCACATGAAATGCTCTTAGTTTAATGCATACTTGTACAGGTAGAGTAGAGGCTTACGAGGTAGAGGCTGCTTTCCTAATCCTGCCTGCCTCACATAACCTGCTGAGCAGCAATCTGAGAGGAGGAAGAATGATCTAAAAAAAATGAAGTGTTTGCTTTCTTGTATTTGCAATCAGCATGTTGAATTTTGTAAAGCTGTAAAACTGTTAGGCTGCAAGACATTTTACGTCACGTTCAAAAAATCTATAGAAAAGTTTCTCTGATCTTTAATGTGTTGCGATATTTTAACTGCAGCTCATAGATGATTTATGAGAGGGAAGCTTCACACTGTGAATCTGAAAGCCTGAGTATTAAATACAGAGATCCCCTTGGTTAAATGTCAGAGGGTGGGGTATCAAGTTTAACACTGCTCAACTTTGTTTCTGAGCTACAGGCTGCTAGATATTTCCAGTGACAGTGTTTGACCTTGTTGAGCCAACAACTGCAGAAAAAACAAGCCTCAGAACGCCACAATTACAAGCTCTTTTTTAGCATTTAATGTCCACGATATGAACACTAACATCTGTAGATCCTTCAACTTATAAAACTGGAAAGGAAGTGGCAGCTTGGTGCAGCTTAATGAAGATAAACCTTCTTATCCCATTTCTTTGGGATTAAGAACATTTCAAAGCATTCCTGCCCCTAAAATCCACTAAAACTGCCTGGAAACCTAACTTTCAGTGCTGCAGTTCTAGTGCTTACTGTACCCGATTTGATCAGGTAGCTGAACAGCAACGATATGATTTCAATTGGATTTGGTTTGCGGTGGATCCACAAAGCTTAGGCACCAAATCCAAGCCCATCTGATATGAACAGAATAGGGAAGAGGAAGTTCACACTGTGATGTGAAGAGGTTCATAAATGAGATCAATACACAGAAAACCGTCTTGTTCTCCACGCTGTTCTCGGGAATTTGCGTTATCAGCAGCAGAGGTGAAGCAGAGGGCGGCCGCCCGTCTCCACAGCACACCAAACACAGGCAGGAGGGAGAAACGTGTGAGAAACTTCAAACTTTACTCCGTTTACACATTAACTGAATCAAAAGGCTTCCTGTTCAACAAAATCAACCTGTGCAGACAATTCAGACGGCCAAATATATTAGATTATATTACTTAGAACCACTGAAGTGGTTCTAAGTAGATGCTCCTTTCAGACGGCGTTGCTTGCTATATCCACCTTTCCATCTACTTATGTAGCTGCATGCATGTGAATGTTTTAATCCATGCGTCCATGTAAACTATAATTGTTTCCACGTCAGTCGCAGATTCCCAGGTCAGACAGCGGGTCAGCTAAATCAAAATGTGGTGTACAGTTCTCCAAGATAAGCTGCGCTGCTGAACCACAGCTACTTGGATACAGTAACTATGGTGTGCTTGATACATAAAATCCAGCGAAAAAACTAAGAAAAAAAACTAATGACATGCTTAAAATGTAAGATAAATCTGGTGGCTGCTTTATGCTGCTATGTGTAGATAAACCTGAACTTTGACACATTTCCATTAGGATGTTATTTCACTTTTGTTCTCAGGGAACTTTATATTCTTCCTTCCAACAAGTTTGATTTTCAGTGTAATTGTCCTGGATATACAACATATTTGAAGGTGGATAAAAACATTTAAAGAAAAGTATCCATAATGATAACAATAACAATATGGATCGGACAATAAAAACTTTTGCAACAAAATACCAGTTTTGTTTTTGCCCGAAACCTGGTATTTGAACAGGTGTGTTTAAAACTCACTGCATGTTGACTTTAGACGCCTTTTCCCACACATCCATCCCTCCCTGTTTAATGTGTTACACTGAGCTTGAATAAAAGTCTGATAAAAAAAAGAGGATGTTGACATTACTGGCTGCACAGGTCGTTCACTGATCAAATCCCGGTGGAGGACAGCAAAAAAAAAAAACAACAACTATTACAAAATAAGATACTGTCTCAAAATAAGATATTTAGTGGCACCATTCATTGTTTAGCTTAGTGACTTTGTACTCACTTAGCATTTGTAGCCTGTTCTCTGTCACTACATACATTTCACTGAGCCTCTTTATTATCAGTAAAGATCCCAAACTGGTTTTGGAATAGATCAAATTAGCCAACATTAAGCTTGTGGAATGGTCCAGATCAAAACCTGGACCATTCCACAAGCATTGTGGAATTCAAAAATTCATTTGAATTTTAAAAATCAAATGAAATAAATACAATATCATACAATTTCCACAATGTCTTTTTGAAGAGATATCGATGGAAATATTTTTTTCTTGAATTCAGCCTCTGGTTCGACGGGGTGCGTTGTTGAAAATATATGAACTGAGCTTAAATGTCTGGTCTGGTGAGAGGAAAACATTAATTTGAAACAACTTAATTTTTCAGAATGACGTTTTTCAAAGTCAGAAGTTAATTTATAGCAGCAAAAAAATGACTGGTTTCTCTGCTACGTTCAAAACGAATATTAAACCAAATAAAGTAGAGAAGCTATTTTTTTGTCTTAACAATTCACAATTGAAACTTTCTCACCGATTTCTTGTTTTCAAAATTCATTGCAGTTTCTTGTTGCTTATTCCTTTAAAAATAATTTCTTAAATGAATCATTAAGGCCTGAAATTAGTGTGAAACTCTTACCAAGGATGATGATGCAGGCTCCAGCCCGTCTGGGTGTCTGTACATAATTAAGCAGGTAAAGAGAAGGGAATAGATGGATGGAGCAAAAAGCAGGACTCTGAAAACTAAAACGGTCAGTTTTGGTTTTTGGAAATAAGCCTGCCACGGTTTCTCATGAAATAATCTCATCTAAGCCAACACAAACACAGCAAGACTTGCAAATTCCCACTCTCACCGTTCACATGTTCCCCTGAACAATACAAGCATTTATCCCACCCTCTGTAGCGTATAAAAGGATATTACATTTGTGGATGTTAATATAACTGTAACCGCAGTCATATTAATATCTACATTGTTATATTATTATTATTATTGTCATGAAGAATTCCAATGAATGTTTAAAAGCCCCAAAACCGTCGATATTGTTGGGATTGTTAGCTATTTTCTCAGCTGTTTGTTTAATGAGAGAGTTAAGAAATATCAATAAATGTGAAATTATGATAAAATCCAGTTACTGTGTGCAGTGTAGTGCTACAAATTAGACTTCTTTATGTGACTGGGGTCCTGAAGAAGACGAATGGAGTCTTTTTCAAGAGCAGTCACAGATATACAGTTACCTAAAACAGAAGTAAAAAATAAGTAATCGTCCCTTTTATCTTTATCACAATAACACCACAAAATACTGAGAAAACTTTTTTTGTGTGTTAAATATCTGAAATGCTGCCAAACTGGTGGCATGTTTTTTTTTATTATTTTTAAGAAGTTATGAGGCACAGTGGTGGAACCTGAAACTGCTGCTGTGCAAGTTACAGGATGTTGCTAGGTAACCACAAGTTACTCAACGGGTTGTTGCTAGGTAACTAAAGAGTGACTGAGTTAATTGATGCCACCAACCTTGATAGCCATAAGAGACTGAGTGGCTAAAGTCTTTCCTCTGCTTGCATCCCCCAGAATGCTGAACGGTTCTGGATCGTAGTCCAGTGAAATTATTGAACGTTAAATCAGGCAAATTATTTATTGATATTGATCACGTGTCTCTATCGCAACATATATTGTTATTGATTTATTGTCCAGTTCACATATTAGTGTTGCCCTTTAAAGACAACCATGACTCAGCCGGTTTACCTCCTGCGTGAAGCGCCGACGTCATGATGGACGGCACCCAGGACGTTTCGCTGTTGGAGGCGTGGAACTCGTTCTGCAGGTCTGTGTAGAAGATCCCCACACAGGAGGGAAAGCCCAGGGTCATGGCCAGGACCAGGATGGTTGCAACCAGCACCACCCAGCCCCAGCCGCCATCTGGAGCGGTGACAGCTCCTCCCGTTATAGCGACGGGGTCTCCGCTTTCACTCCCCCGCCCTCGTTCACAGTCAGCAGCCGCCTCCTGCCCGTCGTCGTGGTCCAAACCGTTGGCCAGGTCGAAGGCCTTCGAGGTCTCCGAGTGGAGACTGGGATCACTCGAGCCCCTGATTCCATTCCGCTGAGTCATTTTCTGCTCGGCACTTGAGGCGGGACTCTGATGTTAGCTCTGCAGGGTGTGAAGGAACGTTGGCTGCCCATGTCACTGGAACCGCTGGGTCCTTTCAGGAGACCTGGGATCACAATCACATAAGGAGCAACGTCAGAGTTCACACTTCAATTCTTTTTATTTTTTATCTACTCTTTTTAGCAGATTAGCTCAGATTAGCTCAGGTTCTGACCAGCTTCCATGCACTTGCTGAAGGAATATTTCCTCACAGCATGATGCTGCCACCACCATGTTTCAATATGTGGGTGGGGGGATCATGTGTTCCACACAGAGCATGTAACGCCCTAAAATTAACCCCGGTCTCATCTGACCTGAGTACTTTGTTCCACACCAATCTGTTCATGTCTAAGTTATAATATATAAATACACACATTGGCGTCGAATCAGCAGTGCAAGTTGAAGACCTGCACTAATATAATACAAAAAAAATCTCATTAAACTCATTTGAATGTACTCAATAGGTTTCTTAAATTATTTAGGATACCCTGACATGTTTAATGTGATGTTTTAGAATTAAAAAATGTTAATAATTTCACAAACTAAAATAAAATCCTGCAATCTGCTATTATGTAAAAGACAAAATCCTGCAACTCTGACGCACAAGAATTTGCCATTTCACCACTGACAAAAAAATAAATATATTCAACACACCTGCATCTGTTTACCAGTGTGTTGGGATTAATTTGAAGGGTTTGTTGAGAGGAAAAAAACCCCTCAATGGTAGATTAGCTGGTTTTGTGTCTTTGCATTTTTTTCTAGCTTTTCGCGCCACTTCGATAAAAGTGTTTGCTTTTAGTTATTTCTGGGTCCAGGCTGGAGCACAGAGAAGGCAGAGCTTTCACAGCCCTACCTTATAAATAATGAAGTGGACCTGCATTTTCTTGCTAGGCAGCTGCCAGAACAACCTATTTTTAGGTCTCATCTTATAACATTACTTTGGTTTAAACCTTTTTAAATTCCTTTATAGTTAGCAGCCTTTACCGTTTTCTTTGTGAAGTACAAAACTTTTTTAAACTATTTTGTGAGCTAATTAAATCAATGAAAAACAACATCTACAAATTCAAGACTTCCTTTAATCTCAGCTGAAAAGTGAGTGGTATTTGTAAAAAGACAGTCGATTATGTGAGGTTACTGCAAGGTGACCAAGTGGACCAAAAAAAAAAAAAAGAAGAAGAAGCAAAACTTGGAGCTCTGATCTCGTCTAACATTACAAAACTTCTACAGAGGTTTTCACAGAACCAATAAGACAAGCTCCAAAACTGAAAAATGGACAGAAAATCTTGTCTCATTAATTCAATTAGTCCTTTATGCACAATCAAAGGGAGAGCAGCCTGTTCAGCACATTCCTTGTGAATATCCATTTGTCCACATTTGATAAGAAAACATGACCAGACATTCAGATTTTTACGCCTGCAGCTGCTCATTTAGCAAAACCCTGATAAGTTTAAGGAGGAACCGGCCTGCTCTGCTTCAGAGGGAATCGAGCCAACGTGACACCAGCATGAGCTTGTAAAAACGACTGAATGAAAGGTCTTCTGTGAAAACGTTCCCCCAGCAGTTGGTCCAAAGACATTCAACACCATCACCACATGCAACTGCTGAGAAAATCTCCTGAGACTCTTTTCCCAAGAACAAATCTTTCAACCCTGAGGTGTTGTCAGGACCTGATACAGATTATCTGATCTTTACCAGGTTCACTCAAGTGTACAAAAACACAACAGATATTCATTATTTATTTATTTTCAAGTACGCTATTTTTCAAATATTTTTAGCTAATTTTTTCTAGGACTGCATTGATTTCAGTCAAATTCCAATTACCGATCTCTAAAAAGGATGGCCTGCCAATTCTGATTTTGGCCGAAACTTATTTTTTTGTCTGCAATGTCACTAAATATAGCAAAAAAGTCGCTGAGTTGGCAACAGTGGTGTGACTGTTGTTAACTGGTCCAATACTTCACATGGAAGCATTGATAACGATCTCCCAGAATTAAGGAAATCAGCGTTGATTAATCCGTTAGTTGATTAATGGGTTAGACGATAGATTAGATGAATGATAAATCAGTGCACCCCTAATTTTTACTAAACTTAAAATAAAAAAGTGCAACTATATGTAGGCCTGTCACAATAAGCAATAAATCAATTAACTGCATGATAAACTAAAACAACCTCAATAATTTCCATTTACATGATTTATCGTTTTTCTCTTTTCCCTCTTTCTGCCAAAAACTGGACGACAAAAGTTTTAAGTCTGGTATTTTTGTCTCAACTACCGTAATTTCCGGACCATAAGCCGCGACTTTTGTCTCGCGCTTTCAGCCCTGCGGCTTATACAATGATGTGTCTTATTTATGCAGTTTTTTTCTAACGGCCACCAGGGGCGCTCAAGCAGAAAAGGTAAGAGTGAGACAGGGGGAATATATGTGTAGAGGAAGACGCAA